>JAEANM010017038.1:0-13080 GCA_017656035.1 Myanophis thanlyinensis
GTTTATGAAAACAGGTAGGATTTTACTAAAGCATGACCGAATACAGGAAAATGAAAGCAAGGTCTGGTAAAAAGACCACGAAATCCACATACCAAAGGAAAACCCAAATCCCTCCCCCCATATGACCTAGTGTCCATCCAATCCAAAGTTCTGCGCAGCTCATGCGGCATCTGCAGGTGGAGTCAGAGATGTCCGTATCTTCTCCCAGACAGTGACCTTGGACCAAAGTAAACAACCAGGAATCTCACAAAAGACATCTCCCTCCAGCACTCTTCCCCCCATATGATCCAGCCCCCTCCTCCCCATTTCTAATGGCAGCCGAAAGAATCTAAGCATAGATGAGGCAGTTACTAGAGGCTGACATTCGCCCCCCCTTCACTAGGGACGTTAGTCCTGCAAAATAGAAGAAAGAAATAGTAAGAATACAATAAAAATATACAACATTAAGGCTTATCAGGGTATTTGGAATGAAAAGATTGAAGTAATTTGGAGCACGAACATGGCGGGCATCTACCCATTCAGCTTGGGAAAGGGGAAAATGTTTCCAAGTGACTAAATATTGTGTTCTCCCCCTCTGTTTACGGGAGTCCAGAATTTCTTTAACTTCAAAATGTTGCTCTCCCTCAATGAGAAGGGGAACAGGAGGGTCAGGTTGAGGAAGGCGTAATTCAGATGCGTGCTTGTGTTTCAGCAAATTAACATGAAACACAGGATGAATACATCTCAGAGATTTTGGTAATTGTAACTGAACTGAAAGAGGATTGATAATCTTTACCACTGGAAAGGTACCTACATACTTAGGGCCTAATTTTTTGGACTTTTGGGTGGTCTGCAAATATCTAGTAGATAAGAAAACTCTATCTCCAACTTTAAACTCCTTTTGGGGAGCTCTCTTTTTCAGCTTGTTTCTTGTGGGCTTGATGTGCGGCGTCAAGTGCTTTCCTGGTCACTGTTGAAGTTGAGCAATCCAGTCTGCCAGGGATGAAACCGTGGGATTCTTGTGGGGTAGCTCAGGGATAGGTACAAAATTGAATTCATGAACAAGTTTAAAAGGAGTAAACCCAGTGCTACTATGGACAGAGTTATTATAAGCCACTTCAGCAAATGGAAGTAACTCCGCCCAATTGTCTTGTTGATAATTGACGTAACAGCAGAGATACTGTTCTAGAACAGAGTTAGTTCTCTCACACGCCCCATTTGTCTGTGGATGGTGGGCGGAGATTAGTCCTTGGGAGGAGCCAATGAGTTTCAGGAATTCCCGCCAAAATTGAGAAGTGAATTGAACTCTGCGATCTGAGATGATGCATTCTGGAACCCCATGTGGTCTGTACACATGTTGAATAAAGAGTTTAGCAAGAGTTTTGGCAGATGGGATCTTAGTACACTGCACAAAATGTACTTGTTTGGAGAATAAGTCAGTGACCACCCATATAACTGTATTTCCACCACTTTCAGGCAATTCAACAATAAAGTCCATTGAAATTTCTTTCCAGGGGGCTGTAGACCTTGCCACATTCTGAAATAGGCCCACTGGTTTTCCGGGAGGCATCTTAGCTGAAGCACAATTGGGACAGCTGGCCACGTAACTTTCAATGTCCTTTTTAAGGGAAGGAAGTGGAATTGTCTTTTCACGAGGTGTAGGGTCTTGACAAACCCAAAATGGCCAGCTGTTTTTGAATCATGAGCCCTTTGTAAGATGGTTTTCCTAAATGCGGCTGGGACATACATCTTGGTACCTATCCATGCGAGGCCATATTTTAAGGTACACACATCTTTGTTTTTCAGGAACCAATCATCATCACTTAAGGCTTCTTGTAATTGTTTATATAGGTCAGTGGGAATGGTAACAGTTGCCTTTTCTTGGGCTCTGGTAACTGCTGGAATTTACCAGTTGTTTAGAAGGGATTACTGGTCAGACGATCTCCTGTCATTTACTATTATATTGGGGTAGTCATGATAAGGCATCAGCCATAAAGTTCTTACCACCAGGAATATAACGTAGTGAGAAATTGAATCTGTTGAAATATTGTGCCAATGGACCTGTTTAGGAGTAAGTTTACGGGGTGTCTTTAGGGCCTCTAGGTTCTTGTGGTCAGTCCACACTTCGAATGGATGTTTGCCCCTTCAAGGAAATGTCTCCAAGTGAGGAGAACCCATCTTATGGCAAATGCTTCCTTCTCCCATATGGCCCACCTCCGTTCGGTTTCAGTAAGTTTCCTGGAGGTGTAAGCACATGGTTGTAAGTCACCTGCGTCATTTGCTTGTAGGAGAACGGCACCTATGGCCACATCGCTGGCATCGGCCTGAATAACGAAGGGACTGTCAGGATCTGGGTGCTTGAGGACAGGTTCAGCTGCAAAGAGTTTTTTCAATTTCTCAAAGGCCGCCTGACATTCCATCGTCCAATTTAAGGGCTGGCTGGGTTTAGGTTTATCCTCACCTTTTGTTTTAAGTAAGTTCGTGATGGATAGAGCGATATTGGGGAGCAAATGAGGGAATGAATTGTCAATAGAAATTTGCAAACCCCAGGAAACTTTGTAGTTGTTTCCTACTACATGGGGGAGCCCATTCCAGGACTGCCTTCACTTTTTCCAGGTCCATTTCTACACCCTCATATGATATGCAATATCCCAGGTAGTCAATCTTATTTTGGTGAAACTCACATTTGGAGAGTTTCGCATAAAGTTCAGCAGCTCTAAGTTTCTTCAAAACGGTGCATACAAGTTTGATGTGCTCGTCCATTGTATCTGTAGATAAGGATGTCATCCAGGTAAACCAGAACCCCTTTATAATATAGATCCTATAGATAAGGATGTCACCCAGGTAAACCAGAACCCCTTTATAAAGATGATCATGGAGCACTTCATTAATGAGCTGCATAAAGACAGCAGGAGCCTCTTGCAGTCCAAAAGGGAGGACCTTAAATTGGTAGCATCCCAGCAGGCAGTTGAACGCTGTTTTCCATTCATCCCCCTCTTTTATCCGGACATGGTAGTAAGCTTCTCTCAAGTCCAATTTTGTAAAAATTCTTCCTTTCGCCAGATGGGCCAACATGTCCTTCATGAGGAGAAGCGGGTACACGTTTTCAACGCAAATGCAGTTCAAGTTCCTGTAATCCATCACTAGTCTTAAGGAACCATCTTTTTTTTCCCAGAAGAGCACTGGGGCTGCAACTCGTGGTTTTGCCAGTTGAATAAACCCCCGTTTCAAGTTTTTATCGATAAGGAGACGTAATTCCTCCAGCTTTTGCGGAGTCATGGCATACATTTTTGGCTTAGGGAGCTTCACCCCTGAGAGGATCTCTATGCTGCAGTCTGTGGGGCGATGAGGTGGGAGTTGATCTGACCCCTTTTCGCTGAAAGCTTCCTTCAAATCTCTATATTCCTTTGGGATTTTTTCTTCCCCTACGATGCGTTCATTGAAAATGGCTGCTATTTCTGCCACATGGTCGGTAGGTGGGAATTCAAGGGTTTCTTTTCCTTTCGGCGGTATGGAGCAAATTTTCAGCACTCCCGTCCTCCAATTGATGTGGGGGTTCCATTTCCGTAACCAGGGTAACCCAAATATGAGGGGCCGGTCCATCCCCGGAGCTATGACAAAACTTAGGATTTCATGGTGGTCTCCCATCCACATATGGACCGGCTCCGTAGAGAAATGAGCTGCCCCCCCTGCTACTGATCCATCTAGTTGGCAAAAGGCAATGGGGGTTTTCAGAGTTCTTAGTTTCAGCCCCATCCTTTCTATTATCTCGGGGCTAATTACAAATCCAAGAGGGCCAGCATTTTACCTCTAGAAGAGGAGGAAAGTGCCTGCAATTCAACAGGAATAGTGAGGGGCCCCACCCATTGACTTACCCCCAGTTCGTCGTCGGAGTCCCATTCGGCTTCTCCTATCAGGGTTGAGGTTTCTGGGTGCTCCTGGGTTGGAGGGGTAGACTTCTGTACTTCAACGCTTTTGAGTGCAGTTTCACAAGGCCTGGTTGGGGGATTTGCCCCTTTCTTTGGAGCCGCAGTGGGTTGCTTAGTGGGGCCTCTGCTGAAACAGTTGGCAGCCCGATGTCCTTCCTTCCCACATTTGAAACAAGCTGTGATTCTGGGCTGGGTGGTCGGAGCGCTCTTAGGGGCCCTGGGGACCTCTCTTGGGGCTTGAGAGGAAGGCTGGTGCCATCTGAGGTTCTTTACTTGGTCGAGTTCTACTTGCCCAGCCAGGGTGTACCAGCGTAGAAGGTCATGAGGGGCCCCTCAATTTAGACACTTCTCATAGATATCATCATTGAGCCCGTCTTTATAGAATTCTATTAAGGTTACTTGAGCCCAGTCGTGCATATGCCCCAACAGGCTATGAAACTCTTGGGTGTACTCAGCCACTGATCTGCGCCCCTGCTTTATGGTTTTTATTCTGTTTCTGGCCCTCTGCTCTGCCAGGGGGTCTTCAAACTGATTGCAGAGGGCTAACATAAATTGATCCAGATCCCTCAGTTGGGGGTCGTCATCATTGTGGAGGCTGGTCATCCACTCGGCTGCTTCCCCCTCAAGAGCCAGGGTGACTTGTCTCACTTTGGCAGCTTCACTAGTAAACTCATCTCCATATTCTGCCATATAATGATCAACTTGAGCTAAGAAAAATCCCAGGGCTTTAGGATCTCCTCCGTATTTCACGGTCAATGCAGGAATCTTTGGAATGCGATGTGGAGGGGGAACTCTCCCTCTTGCTGCTGGGGGGGACAACCACTGCAGCTGGAGCAGCTGCGGCCGCTGCTCTTTGCTGGGCTGGAATTTATCTCTCTTGCTCGGGTATCTCAGTTTCCACCCCCCTTCTTATTTGCTCATATTCCTCTGGCTGGGAGACTTCTTGGTCTATCCCCTCCCTCTTTTGTCTGTCTTCTAAAGCCTCTTGCACCAGTTGCAGAGTGTGGGTCAGCCTGCGATTTTCTCTCTCATCTAGCCCATGACCCCTTCCACATCGGTGTCTTCTTACCGTTATTCCTGGGAGGCTTTCATCAGATTCTTTCTCACATCACACTCCAAGGACCATCTGGCCTTTGGTCAGACTGCTCTTTCTTCCAGGTGCAGCTCTCCCAGGCCCTCCACCTCCTCTCGATGCAGGCAGGAGGGAGGTGAGGTCGAACCGTGAGCCCCAAGGGCCTCTAGATCACTTTCACAGTCCAACATATTTTGCACAACCTGACGGTAGAAGTTATCTCCGGGTGGGTTGGTTTTGCAGACCTTGCTTAATGTCAGGCCTGTCTCAATCAAGCTTCAAGAAATAAAAACCCTGAATCCATTGTTTATGAAAACAGGTAGGATTTTACTAAAGCATGACCGAATACAGGAAAATGAAAGCAAGGTCTGGTAAAAAGACCATGAAATCCACATACCAAAGGAAAACCCAAATCCCTCCCCTATATGATCTAGTGTCCATCCAATCCAAAGTTCTGCGCAGGTCATGCGGCATCTGCAGATGGAGTCAGAGATGTCCGTATCTTCTCCCAGACAGTGACCTTGGACCGAAATAAACAACCAGGAATCTCACAAAAGACATCTCCCTCCAGCACTCTTCCCCCCCATATGATCCAGCCCCCTCCCCCCGTTTCTAATGGCAGCCGAAAGAATCTAAGCATAGATGAGGCAGTTACTAGAGGCTGACAACCTGTTTGAAAAGTTATTATTATATTAAGAGAGAATTTGAGAGGAGGGCCGAGAAGGAGGGTGGATTGTTAAAAGGCATAGAGATAATGGTTAATGATTAAAAATTGAAAGAGGATTCTGCTTGGTTATATGAGATTATTGCTATATTAGAAATAGTAAAGAGTTAGAAAATATGAAATCTAGATAAATGGAATCCTTTAATTATCTTTTATGGATTTACTAAAATGCAATTTAATAGAAATATGAAAGATGCATAATGAGATTAACAGTAGATGATAGAATGGTTTTGAATAGAATAATAACTTTATGGATTGTGATTTATGATTGTTTGTTTATCCTTTAGTTAGGGATTTTTTTGTTTTTTATAAACTATAACAGCCGATATATATGGTTTTCTGCTTGCTTGCTTTTTTCTTCTCTTTTCTGATTTATATTTTATGAGGGAATGTAACGAGCAGAATTCAGTTGATAAGAGTTATATGTAGAATGTTATAATTGTTAGGGCATAAATTCTTGAAGGGATAATTAAATGACATAGAAGGGTTATACTCCAGTTTAACAATTACAGGGGAAAATATGTTTAAAGAGACAAGAGAATATGAAATTATATATAGGACAGGCAAAAGTATAAATATAATGATTAAATAGATATGGACATTTTGAAAACAATATGTAACTGAATTCAGGGTAATGAGATAGATAAAACAAGGTTGAGGAAAGTAGGGGAGGGGATAAAATGTTGAGACAATGTTCTTATAGTTATGAGATATGGAATAGAATATAACAGATGAATATGTGATTGAGCTTATTTCTGTATGGAGAAGTGATAATTCGGGATCTTGCTCCTCTCAAAAAAAGACATATTGTTTGTTTGGTTTTTGTCTGTTTGTTTGTTTGTTGTGGAAAATGCAATAAATTTTTTATATATAAAAAAGAAGACTCTGTCCCCCACTTTGAATTCCTTTGGAGGAGCCCTCTTCTTGTAGCTTGTTTCTTGTGGGCTTGATGTGTGTCGTCAAGTGCTTTATGAGTATGGGTATGAAGTTGAGCAATCCACTCCATTAGAGATGGGGTTCTGGGGGTTTTGTGGGGTAGTTCAGGGATTGGCACAAAGTCTAGGCCTGAGGCAACTTTAAATGGGGTGAAACCTTTGCTGCTATGGACAGAGTTATTATAAGCCACTTCTGTGAACAGGAGTAACTCCGCCCAATTGTCTTGTTGATAGTTGACGTAGCATCGGAGATATTGTTCCAAAATAGAGTTAGGCCATTCACAAGCCCCATTAGTTTGTGAATGATTGGCGGAGCTTAATCCTTGGGTGGAGCCAATTAGCTTCAGGAATTCTCGCCAAAACTGAGACGTGAACTGTACTCCATGGTCCGAGATAATTCGTTCGGGTACACCATGTGGATGGTACACATGCTGGATGAACAGTTTAGTGAGGGTTTTGGCCGAGGGGATCTTGGTGCAAGGTACAAAATGCACTTGTTTGGAGAACAGGTCTGTGACTACCCAAATGACTGTATTTCCTCCACTTTCGGGTAACTCAACAATAAAGTCCATGGAAATCACATTCCAGGGGGCTGTGGGACACAGCTACACTCTGAAGCAGGCCTGCTGGTTTTCCTGGGGGTCTCTTAGCAGAGGCACAAATAGGACAACTGGACACATAGGCTTCAATATCTTTTTAAAATGAAGGCCAGTAAAATTGCCTTTTCACAAGATGTAGGGTTTTTACAAACCCAAGGTGACCTGTGGTTTTGGAATCATGAGCCCATTCCAATATGGCTTTTCTGAGGCTGGCAGGGACATACATTTTGGCACCTATCCAGGCTAGCCCATCCTTCTAGGTGCATTCATCTTTGTGTGACAGGAAACAGTCATCAATGTCTAGAGCTGCCTGTAGCTGTTTATTCAGGTCAGTGGAGATGCCTATGGTTGACTTTTTCTTGGCTTTGGTGACTACTGGAGCCGCAAGTTGCTTGGAAGGGATCACTGGTCGGATGATCTCAGGTCGATTGCTGTTGTACTGGGGTAGTTGTGATAGGGCATCAGCCATAAAGTTCTTCCCACTAGGGATGTACCGAAGAGGAAAGTTGAGTCAGTTGAAATGTTGCACCCACTGTACTTGCTTTGCGGTAAGTTTATGAGGTATTTTTAAGGCCTCCAGGTTCTTATGGTCAGTCCAGACTTCAAATGGATGTTTCGCACCTTCGAGGAAATGCCTCCACGTAAGTAGGTCCCATCGGAGGGCAAAAGCTTCCTTCTCCCATATAGCCCATCTCCTCTCAGTTTTGGTAAGTTTCCTGGAGGTTGTAAGTCTCCTGCAGCATTTGCTTGTAAGAGGATGGCACCCACTGCCACATCACTTGCGTCGGCTTGGACAACAAAAGGGCTTTCAGGGTATGGATGTTTGAGGACTGGTTCAGCTGCAAATAATCTTTTCAGCTTCTCAAAAGTGGCTTGACATTCCATTGTCCAGTTCAAGGGCCGCTAGGTTTAGGTTTGTCCTCACCTTTTGCCTTCAGTAGATTTGTGATTGGTAGTGCAATTTTGGCAAACGAGGGAATAAATTATCTGTAAAAGTTAGCGAAACCCAGGAAACTCTGTAGTTTTTTCCTAGTGTGTGGGAGTGCCCATTCTAGGACTGCTTTTACTTTTTCTGGGTCCATTTCAATGCTGTTGTGTGATATGCGGTAACCCAAATAATCAATCTTATTCTGATGAAAGTCGCATTTGGACAATTTGGCATATAGTTCCACGGCTCTGAGCTTCTTCAGAACAGCTCGCACCTGTTTGTGTTCCTCCAGGTTTCAGTGTAGATGAGGATGTCATTGAGGTAGACCAGAACCCCCTTGTATAAATGCTCATGCAGCACTTCATTGATCAGTTGCATAAAGACCATAGGTGCTCCTTGTAGTCCAAATGGCAGCACCTTGAATTGGTAGCACCCCAGCAGGCAATTAAAAGCCATTTTCCACTCATCCCCTTTCTTTATATGGATACGGTAGTACGCTTCTCTTAAGTCCAACTTGGTAAATATTTTGCCTTTTGCCAAATGGGCCAACATGTCCTTCATAAGTGGGAGGGGGTACATATTTTCTACGCATATGCAGTTCAGGTTCCTACAGTCAACCACCAGACCAAGAGAGCCATCCTTCTTTTCATGGAATAGTACTGGAGCTGCTACTAAGGGTCTTGCGGGTTGAATGAAACCTCGTTTCAGATTTTTATCAATGAAGAGATGTAATTCCTCTAATTCTCACGGGGTCATGGCATACATCTTGGGTTTGGGAAGTTTCACTCCTGGGAGAATCTCAATGCTACAGTCTGTGGGGCGGTGAGGTGGGAGTTGGTCTGACCCCTTTTCGCTGAAGGCTTCTCTCAGATCCCAGTACTCTCTCAGGATTTTTTCCTCTCCTTCAATGTGCTCGTTTAAAGTGGCCACCAGTTCCACTGAACGTTTGGCTTATGGGGTTGTGGGTTTATCACCTCCTGCAGGAGGCGTGGAGTGAATGTGCAACAATCCCTTCCTCCAGTTTACATGGGGGTTCCATTTCCATAACCAGGGCAATCCAAGTATAAGGGTCCAGTCCATTCCTGGGGCCACAACAAAACACAAAGTTTCGTGGTGATCTCCCATCCACATCTCAACTGGCTCGGTAGCAAAATGAGCTGGTTCTCCCCCTGCCAGTGATCCATCTAACTGGCAGAATGCAATGGGTGTCTTCAGAGTTCTCAGCCTCAATCCTAACTTCTCTACTACTTCGGGGCTAATTACACATCTAGTATACCCAAAGTCCAAAAGGGCTAGCATTTTCCCCCAAGAGGTAGAAGAAGGTGCTTGCAATTCTACTGGGATGCTGAGAAGCCCCGCATGCTGACTTACCCCAAGGTCATCATCGGAGTCCGATTTGCCTTCCCCCACAATGGTAGGAGTTCCCAGTTCCTCCTGGCTGGGAGGGGCAAACTCTATGACTTCCATTCTTTAAGCGCCATTTCACGAGGCTTGGCAGGTTGTCTTTTGCCTTTTCTGGGACCTGCGGTAATCAGCCTTGAGGTGGTCTTGCTGAAGCAGTCAGATGCCTGATGCCCCTCCTTCCTGCACTTGAAACAAGCCGTGGTCTTTGGTCTGGTTGTCAGAGCACTCTTTGGGGCTCTTGGGACTTCTCTTGGGGAAGAAAAGGAGGGTTGGTTCCATTTGCGGCTCCCTCAATCATAATCTCTGGCTTGGTCAAGTTCTACCTCCTCAGCCAGGACATACCAGCGTTGGAGATCTTGGGAAGCCCCCCCCCCCAGGCCACACACCTACTATAGATATTATCATTCAGCCCATCCTTATAGCATTCTATCAGGGCTACTTGGGATCAGCCATGCATGTGTCCCACCAGGCTTCGAAATTCCTGTGTATATTCAGCCACTGACCTACGCCCTTGGGTTATGGTTTTCATTCTGTTCCTGGCCCTACATTCTGCCAAGGGGTATTCAAAGTGACTGCGAAGGGCTGTCATAAATTGATCAAAATTTCTCAGTTGGGGGGCATTATCATTGTGGAGGGAGGTCATCCAGTCTGCTGCTTGCGCTTGCAGGGCCATGGTGACATATCTCACTTTGGCAGCTTCACTGGTAAAATCTTGCCCATACTCTTCCATATAAGTGTAAACTTGGGCCAGGAAAAAACCCAGCGATTTGGAATCCCCTCCATATTTTACTGCCAGCAAAGGAATCTTTGGATTTTGGTGCCTTCGGGGGATCCCTCCCCCTGCTGGGGGCTTGAGTTGCAGCTGCTGCTGCTGGGATAGTTCTTGCCGCTGGCCTCTGCTGGGCTGGGATCTCTGCCTGGGCTTCAGCAGCCTCGGCCCCTCCTACTGTCTGCTCAAATTCCTCAGCTACTGGCTGGAAAGCCCTCTGTGCTGCTGCTTCTCGAGCTTTACGGTTCTCTAATGCCTCATGCAAAAGTTGCAGGGCTTGGGTCATCATAAGATCTTCTCAGTCAGCATCTAGCCCAGGGCCCCCTCCATGTTGGCATCTGCTTACTGTCACTCCTGGGTGAGGTTCGTAGGGCTCTTCAAGGCATCCCACTCCAAAAGATCATCTTGGTTGTACTGCCCTCTCTTCCAGGCGTAGCTCTCTTAGGCCTTCAATCTCCTCTTGGTACAGGCAAGGAGTGGGAGAAGTCGACCTCTGAGCTCCCATGTCTTCTTGGTCGCACCGTGGGTTCAACGTTCTGTGCACAGCCCCAATGGTAGAAGTTATCTCCGGGTTGGCTGGTATTTCAGACCTTGCTTTATGTCAGCTCTGCCTCAATCAGACCCCAAGAAATGAAAACCCTGAATCCATTGTTGTTGAAAAAGGACGTTGGTCTTACCTGATACAGTCCTTCTCATTGTGGGAAGCATAGACTCCAATTGAATGAGTATTGGCTCGCATAGATCACGTGACTTGAGTCGAAATCTATAAAAGCCTCGCCAGTCCTGGAAACTCTCCAGTGTTTTTTTCGGCAAAGGAAAAGATCGACATCTGGAGCACCTGTAATGAGAAAACTAGGCCCTCCCTACCTATCTGAATGATCATAGGCTATGGGTGGGTATTGGAGTCTATGCTTCCCACAATGAGAAGGACTGTATCAGGTAAGACAAATGTCCTTTCTCCATTGTGGAGGAAACAGCCTCCAATTGAATGGGACCTACTAAAGCTTAATGTCCCAGGGTGGGAAAGGAATCAGATCCCCTAGACATCAGATGCTAAATGGACTTGTTGTAAGACCTTCCAGCCAAATGCAGCCTCTGCAGACGAAAAAACGTCCAATTTGTAGTGTCTAATAAATGGGCAAAGTGATGACCAAGTGGCTGCTCTACAAATTTCCTCTATAGAGGACTGAGTGTTCCAAGCAGCTGAAGTAGCTGCACTCCTTGTTGAGTGGGCAGTGACTCTAACAGGAATAGGCAAATTTAGGTTCTCATAAGCTTTAGCGATACAGGCTCTAATCCACCTGCCTAACACTGAGGAAGTCGCCTTGGAACCCATGGAGGCTGGGTTAAATTTGACAAACAGTGCCTCTGTTTTCCTAAAGGAGGACATGCATTTGATGTAAATGCAAAGGGACCTGCGAACATCTAGGGTATGCCATTCCTTTTCTTTAGGATGTACTGGATTGGGACAAAAATTTGGAAGGATCAATTCCTGGGACCTATGAAAGACAGTGTTAACTTTTGGTAAAAAGGTTGGGTCTAGTCTAAGGATTACCTAATTAGAGTGGAAAATGCACAGATCATTTCTTACTGACAAGGCCACTAGCTCCGAAATTCTGCGAGCTGAGGTAATGGCTACTAGGAAAACTACCTTTAAGGAAAGGTGATGTAGCGAGGATGTTCACATGGGCTCAAATGGACCCTTGGTAAGGGCCCTCAGGACCTTGGATAAATCCCAAGTGGGAAACCTATGCACTACTGGGGGACTGAGATTGGTGGCTCCTTTAAAAAGCTTTTAATTAAGGGATGTTGAGATAGAGAATACTGATCTCCTGGATGGAGGACTGTGACCAGAGCCGCAACTTGCCTATGAAGAGTATTGGGAGAAAACCCTTTTTCTAAACCCTGTTGCAGGAACAGAAGAATTTGAGAGAGCGTAGCAGCTGTGGGGATGATCTGCAGTTGCGCACACCAACGTACAAAGGTCGCCCAAGTGGCCTGGTAGATTCTGTTGGTGGAAGGGTGTCTGGACGCCTGTATGGTATTGATGACTGTCTTGGGAATTTTGTCCTTCAAATACACTTGCTGTTGAGGTGGCAGGTGCCAATGTTTTTCCACTGAGAGAGAGACCAAATCGGAGAACCAAGGGCGTCTCGGCCAGTGTGGGGCTATGAGGATCACCTCCGCCTCCTCCTCCAAGATCTTGCTTATTACTGCAGGAATAAGAGGAAGGGGAGGAAAGGCATAAAGCAGACCAGCAGACCAGCTCGAACACAGCGAGTCTGTGGCCTCTGCCAATGGGTGGAAAAATGGTTCCATTCCTCATATGGAACCTCGGTAGCTGTATGCTGGCCTGAGAAGCAAATAGGTCTACGGACGGATGTCCAAATCGAGAGACTATTCTTTGAAAAAGTTCCGGATTGAGCTGCCATTCTGTCTGATCTATACTGGTGTAGCTCAGCCAGTCAGCCTGAACATTGTGGGTGCCAGAAATATGTAAGGCCTGGATCGTTATAAAATGCTTCTCTGCCCAGTGACAAAGTTCCCAGGCTTCAATCATGAGTGAACGGGACTTGGTGCCTCCTTGTCTATTAATATGTGCCTTAGCAGCCACATTATCAGTGAGAATCAGAACTGATTGGGACTGAATGACTGTCAGCCTCAATAGAACCTCTATATAGTTCCTGCTGAAAAACTTCCATAATGTTCTTGCTTCTAACTGTCTTATCTTATGTCGGCTG
>JAEANM010017039.1:0-13080 GCA_017656035.1 Myanophis thanlyinensis
AGAGGCACAGTTCTCACAATTTTAAATTATAGTTCTTCAATATTCCAGAAACAAAACATTAATTTCTTCATTTTCTCCCTTTCTCCAGCTCCTTAACCCCTTTTAGCAAGTAAATTGTCATAGTCCTGTATTGTAAATTCTTTATATATTCTTGTTAGAGTGTAAAGTACTCCTCTTCTCGGCAGATGGTATTGCAAAAACACTCCAGCAGGGATCCCTCTTAGAAAATCAATCCTCAGCTATTTCAATATTTCAGCATTTCCAGGTTTACAAAATCTTTTAAGTCTATTCCAGCATCTTTAAAAATGCCTATTCTCAAATACAGTGCTTTTTACAATGAAAGTTCAATTTCCAGCTTTCTTTGTTGCAAGTCTTTTGATGCCCTTTCCCTTTCTCTTTCTCTTTCTCTTGAACTCTTTCCATCTCAGCTTCAGGCTTTTATTTTTCCTCCATTTTTTTTCCCTTTTCGCTGCTTAAGCAGTACTTAGCACTAATCTGGGCAGCTTTCTTTTAAGGTAGTCTCTTGGGGTTGAAATTCCAGAAAACAAAGGATCTTCTCACCCAGTTCCACAGCTGCATGCCAACTTCTCTCCTGCTCCATCTTAGATGTTAATTGGCTCGGTTGTCATTCTGGTCTTTGTGGTAGCCATTTCTGATTGCCTCATCGTCCCACCGTGGCTGAGGGGACTTTCAGCCCAGGGAATTACTCTTGCCAGCGTGTTATCTGGATATCTTTTAGTTCATTAATTATCTCATATCATATTGATCATTTAAAGTACAAGGATTTTCAACTTCAAATCATCTTACAAATTTCCCCAGTTATTTCAATGCCATTTATATATCATTCCTCTTCTAAATTTAATATATCTGATAAAAGATCTTTAACAATCATTGTAAAGTCTTTCTCAACTCTATTTTTTTTAACAATTATACATTAGATATATTATGTTCTATTCCATATCTCATAACTATAACAACATTGTCTCAACATTTTATCCCCTCCCCTATTTTCTTCAACCTTGTTTTATCTATCTCATTACTCTAAATTCGATTACATATCATTTTCAAAATATCCATATTTATTTAATCATTATATTTATACTTTTGTCTGTTCTATATATAATTTCATATTCTCTTGTCTCATTAAACGTGTTTTCCTCTAATTATTAAACTGGAGTATTACTCCTCTATATCATTTAATTATCCCTTCAAGAATTTATGCCCTAACAATTATAACATTCTACATATAACTCTTATCAACCGAGTTCTGCTTGGTACATTTTAGTGGAACAACTTGTCTCCAGAAGTTGTAAATGCTCCAACACTGGAAGTTAGTAAGAAGAGATTGAACAGCCATTTGTCTGAAGTGATGTAGGATTTCCTTCCTAAGCAGGGGTTGGACTAGAAGACCTCCAAGGTCCCTTCCAACTCTGTTATTCTGTATATAGTAACGGTGTGGCTAAAATTTGTGGCATTTACCTCAACAGGACAAAAAAAATATTTAAGTTTTGAATAGAGGCGAAAAGAGCTGAAAGATATTTTTTGGGTTTTTTTCTAGTTAGGATGAAATTAGCCAACTTGTGTGATGACTTTATGCATGTGATAGAGTCTTCTTCTCCTGTGGGGAGAAATAGATATTGTATATGTTTTAGTTATGTAGGAAGATGCCATTCTTTAAATTGTGGACTGAAGGGGGGTGTGTGCCTTAATTTCTAAAGTGATCCCACTCTTCTCTTTTTTGTCAATAGCATGCTGTCATTCTTACTTGAGGGATGCCTGGGGTGACATAGAAGAAAACAAATGATCTGGCAGTTTTTTCTTCATGAAGTTTTGAGATGGGCTGTGGGTAACTGAGGGATGTTCTACAGCTCCTCTCTATGAGGAAGACTTTAGAGAGGAAAGCTTAGCTGAAAACCTTAAGCATGTTGGTTACTTTAAGTCTCCCGATGTCATTTCTGAAGTATCTTCTTTTGAAATAGTCTCGGATAAGGGTTGCTGAATTCCACAGAAAGGGGTTTCTCATGAGAACACATACACATTTCACTGCATTTTGTACCATGTATGACTATGTAAGTGATGAATAAAATTGATTTGATTTGATTTTGATTTGAGTCTGTGTGTGGGAAAGCCAAAAAAAAATTGGATACATTTCTTTTGAGTGAGATGGAAAAATACCTGGATGTAATACAGTTCCTCCTACTTTTGTGGTGGTGGTAGGGGTGGTAGTTCCTCCTCACCATGAATGGAGTACAGCCAGTCATTGGCTTAACAGTTTGCTGAGGTGTGCTTCAAGTTACAGTGGCACTGAAAAAAGTGACTTATAATGGTTTTTCACACTTATGATGGTTGCAGCAGCCCAAGGGTCACATGAGCAAAATTCAGACACTTGACAACTTACTCATGTTTACAATGGTTGCTAGTGTCCCCAGGGATCATTTGACAAGCAAAGTCAATAGGGAAGCCAGGTTCACTTAACTGCAATGAGTTACTTAACTGTGGCAAGGAAGGTTGTAAAATGGGGAAAGCATCATTTAATGTCTTGCTTAGCAATAAATTTTGGGCTCAACTCTGGTCATAAGTTGAGGAACATTTATATTTGTCTTGGGTATGGTGGCAATGGGATAAAGAGTTGAAGATTCTTCTGGGCTCTCATTATAGGGAATGTTTTAAGAAAGTATAATCTGTTTTAAATTTGGTGGGTTTATTTAGAACATATAATCCTGTTGTTGGTCAAATTTGGAATCTCCATAGATAACATGGGGAAAGGTCTTACTGCTACTATTTTCTTATGGGATACAGGAATTCTCTGTGGAATAAAGTTATAATTGTGGATATGTTTGAACTCCATTCTTGAGCATGTCAGTGGGGTTTCCTTGTAAGAAGAATAAAATACGGACTGTCTAGGATTGGAAGAAACAAGTTCTATGCTAACCCTTCTAGGGGGTCTTTTAAGTGGAGGAGATGGAGGAATTTCCCTCATCTGTTCCAAAGATTTAGAAAGGAGTGATCCTAACAATAGTAGGAGTGATATTGTTAGTGTGTAAGAGAACTGGGAAACTATTTTTTCAGTCAACTTATTTTGTACTTATTTTTCTCTTAAGAAATATTGAAATTTGCTTGGTCTTTGTTACTTTTGGGAGAGATGCAGGAAACTTTAATGGATCTCTGATTGTGGAAAGCTAAAAACTGCCTTGGAAGGAAAAAGGGTGCAAAGATTGTTCCCTTCTCCAATCCCATGGGGACCCTCAATCCCATGTTTTCTGATGTCTGAGGAGAAATGTGACACATTCTTATTTCATTTTGCTGTGATGGGTGGATCTATAGAGCTTATGCACAGAAACAGATATACTGCTGCCATATGCTCAAGCAAATTTAGAATATATGTGAGTGTGTTTAAATAGAGAGCACATTTTATTTATCCTAAATAAGATCCTACAGACTTTTCTAAAAATGGAGGTAGTCAAATCCTAAATAAGGAGGATGCTGAGTACCATACGGCATGTACAGTATATAGGCTTATAACTGTTCACCTGAACAATTTGAAATGTTTTTGGTCTATCTCGAGGATCAAATATTTTCCTTCTTCATGTAAAAAATAAATAAATTAATATTTATGTTGGGTGGGGAGGATGACAGACACCAAGGCAGGATTGAGAGAAACTTTTAGATGCACTTAAATTATTCAGCCAAGATAGAACACTAATAGGATATGGTTTATTTATTTAACTATCTGCAGCAGTCAAAATTAAATGTAATAATGATGGTCTGGATAAGATAAGTATATTTTGTAAGTGTAATGTAACAGTTTTAATTTAAATATGGTTTAATATGTCAGTTACCTGTTACCCAGGTAACAAGTCATGATAAATGATTTATAATATACAGTAGCTTATTTCTCACATGACACAAAGCATATTATGACATTACACTATGTGAATTCATTCTCTTAGTGACTGAGCAACCCAACCTTTTTTCCCCCCAACGTTAATTCTTATTAAAATGGGAAATTGTTCCTGGTGAATATGAAAGAAGAAACAATACAGCTTCTTTGAGTGATGATGTAGATTCAATTGTTTAATTAAAGACCCTGGGAAATGATTGGGAAGCAAAATGTTTTTACTGCCTATGTTTATAAGAGATTGGTTTAATTGTTGCTCATTTGGAAAAAAGGCTTAAATTGACATTTAAAAAAAAGAAAGCCTTTTGCCCTAAATGTTCTAGTGAAGAAATGTACATTATGCACAGTAGTAGATTATGACAATTGAGGTTGTCTTTGGAAGTACCTCCTTGTCATTTCCCCCGAATTAAAAATCTGATTTGCTTCTGTTTTGTAACAATGAGAGTATTTGGAGGCCACTCTTATTTACTGAATGAATTTTCATACCACTGTTTAAAGTACAGTCGACAGGAACAAGACATTCCCTATTCATAGGTTTACTATATTAAAAAAAAAAGAACACAAAAGGGAAAAAAGGATGGGGAAAGATGAAAAATATCAGTTCTAGGTACAAATTTTCAAAGTTAAATAAACTTTGTATTGTGCAGCTAAAAACATTGAGGGAGAGGAAGTGTTCAATAGAATAGGACTTTTAACTGAGCTGAGGGAATGGCTGTTTTGTCCAATGTCTGTCTTCTGAATTCTGCCAGAAGGATTTGGAGGCTGATCTTTCTGAGAGGTAAAATCTATGCTCCCAAGTTGGGTTGCAAAATGCCAGAATTTTTAACTTGTCTAATGATCAACATAATTGGGGATGTTTGTTTGCCACATTCCAATTTTCTGCCTTACCTGATCTTCAACCATTTAGGGTTATGTTTCTCCCTCATTTCTAAGTGATACAAAAATTACCTCTCTGAGCCTAATATTAGCAGGCAGGATTTTGGTAGACTATGTATGTGTTACAGTAGTTTAGAAAGCATTTCGACTTCATTTCTAGGAAGAATTAATAAAATATGTCTTTCCTTTGGAGTTTGAACATAAATTGGTCAGCATTTCTTGGCCTAAATGTATATTCCAGATTTCATATTTCTTGCTTGTCTTGAAGAGAAAGGCACATTCTTAGCATCCAGAGTTACATTTATCCCTTGGAAAGCTTAGATGAAGAGCTATCCATGATCTCCAAAGTATTTACCAAATTACCATTTTTGATAATGTTAGAAAGTGAATATTATGGACATTATTAATTATATTGCTAGAACATAACCATGTCAGCTATATTTAATTGTAGTTCAGTTAAAAATAAATGAAATCAAATGTATCATTTGTTCTGGTCCCACATCTGTTTTTGAAATGTGGTACTTGCTGGTTGATCCAACACTGCTGGTTGATTTGAAATCCAATCAGGATTTCATGAAAAATATTTTACATACTTGGTCTAGAAGTAACTCTCCCCCAGAGTTCCCCTTTTCTGGTACTGAGTTTTGGGTGAAACTTACCCAAATGTTCAGTTTTTGTAGGAACATATCTAATAGGTGATTTTACATGTTGATAGGGTGTTTAGTATCTTAGCATGTTGAATGAATGAACCTGAGCATCTTGTTTTAACAAAATATTAATTAGATTTTTATCCCATCTTTATTACTGTATAAGTAGTTCAAGATGATGGACATACATAACATTCCTTCCTTCTCCTATTTTCCCGCAACAACAACCTTATGAATTGGTTGGGCTAAGATAGTGTGACTGGTTGAAAGTTACCCAGCTGTTTTTCATGCCTTAAGGCGGGACTAGCATCCAGAGTCTCCTGATGATTGGCTCAAAGTCACCCAGCTGGGTTTCATGCAGAAGGGAAGACTAGAATTCACAGCTTTCTGGTGATTGCCACAAAGTCACCAAGCCAGCTTTAATCCCTAAGGTAGGACTAGAACTCACAGTCTCCTGTAGTAACCGCTACAATAAACTGACTGTTACCTTATTGCTTTGTTATGCTTTGTTGTACACACAAAGTGACAGACATGCAAAAAAGATGGTCAAGAGATATAGTTTTTGAAGCATGTTTAAGCACTTTATTGTAAATGAGATTAATGCAAGGATATAGACTGCAAATATAAAAATATATAGCCATTGGTTGAACCTGGAATTTTAAATACTGAGAATTCTCGCATAAAAATGAAGGAATAAAAGTTTAGTCAAAAGAATATAAATAAGAGATGTGTATAATATTAAGGTAAATAAGATGATAAACTAAAATATAATTATAAGAGAAGGCTATGAAAGGATGGCACAAAAAATCTTTCTTTTGTAACCAACTGATACACTGCAAGCATAGAATTGGATGATTTTTTTAGATGTATATGTTTTTGTGTTTTTTTTGTTATGTATGTTCATGTTATGTATGTTCTTTGTGTATTTGTTTTTAAAAAATAAAAAAAACCCTTTGGAAAAAAAGAATTCTTGTGTACCATCTCCTGATGAAGAAAACAAAACAGAGAATGAGATAGGCAGTAGTAGAGAGCAGTTTAAGAAATTATGCTCGATTCTTTGAAATTCTGGCTTACAGTTTTATCTGAATGCAATTAGTTTGCCCCATCTGTCTTATTTGTAATATACATTTTTGGAGGCGCAATAGTGCTTATGACTTGCAGGCAAACAGGCCTCAGATGTAATCTCTGGCATTTTTATGTTTTTTTTTCTCTAAACCCATAATTGAGAAGAAAGACATTTGTCACAACTTTTGAAGGCTGGTTAGAGCAGGTCATCTGATTCAAATGGACAAAGGTGTGTCTTGGTATAAGGGAACATATGCTAGCTAATTTATCAAAAATGGCAATTTACTATAGGTAGTCTTTGACTTACAACTATTTGTTTAGCAGCCATTCAAAATTACAATGGCATGGAAAAAAGTGACTTAGAGCCAGTTCTCACATTTGCGACTTGCAGCATCCCCCCCAACCCCAGTCATTTGATCAAAATTTGGCAACTGGCATGTATTTATGGATGATTGTAGCATTGTGGAGTCATGTGATTGCCATTTGTGACATTCCCAGCTGACTTCCAACAAACAAAGTCAATGAGGGAAGCTGGAGTCAGTTAACAACTGTGGCAACAAGGTTGTAAAACTGTTGTGACTCCTTTAACAACAACCATTTTGCTTAGCAATGGAAATTCCTGGTCTTAACTGTGATCATAAGTCGAGGACTACCTGTAGGTAGCTGGATTGCCATAGTTGTGGTTTAATTAAATAATATGTGGGTAACGGAGAAAAACTGAGATTTCCTAGTAGAATTTATAGGTAGTAGAGTAAAACAATTTCTCCTGGCTCATATAAATATGCATATCTGTGAAACTGGAGTGTTAGCTAAGTTGATCATTGACTGTCTAACTAAAATTATGCCATAATACAAGTAGTCCTCAATTTAATGACCAAAATTGAGCCCAACATCTATGTTGCTAAGCAAGATATTTGTTAAATATATTTTGCCCCATTGTACAATCTTTCTCACCACAGTTGTTAAGTGAATCTCTACCCTTGTTAAGTTAGTAACATGATTGTTAAGTGAATCTGGCTTCCCTCATTGACTTTGCTTGTTAGAAGGTCATAAAAGGGGATCACTTAACCCCATGATACTGCAACCGTCATAAATATGAGTCAATTGCCAAGCATCTGAATTTTGTTCACATGACTATGAAGATGCTGCAATCAATGGCTGTGAAGGTGAAAAATGGTCATAAGTCACTTTTTTTCACGTTGTAACTTTGAACAGTCGCTGAATCCTGCAACGTTGTAACTTTGAACAGTCGCTGAATGAACTGTTGTGAGTCAAGGACTGCCTGTGCGTCTGAGACTCAACAGCTGGACATAATTGCTTTGTTCAATGGCACAGAATTCCTGTGTATAGACTCGAGTATTTTAGAATTTTTGTTAAGAAGTGACAGAAAAGTAATGTCATGAGGTTCCTGCCACTAAAAAGCATCCATATTTCCTGTCAAATAGGTGTTTTTTTGTGTGTGTGTGTGTTAAGTACAGCTGCATGGGTCATATATTACTCTGATCCAAAGCTGTTGACTTTAATCCAAAATCCAACTTCCTCAAAGTGGACTTTTCAAAAGAATTTTATTACAGAGTTGAAAGTTGCTTACAACCAACTGGGTACATGACGCATAAGGAAGATGATTGGTCTGTGACCTTTTTAAGAATGTGTGGATGCAGCTTGGAACAAAGTGACTAGTGTTCATGGAAGAGGATTAGTGTCTTGGGTTTGTGGAATCATTACACATCTTATCTCTACTACCACGGACTTCTCCAAACTTTGAATTTTGACACACGAGGTTCATCAAGAATTCTTTCGTTAATCACAGGATTGGAATTTTTAAAACTGAACAGCTTTACAATCTCTTGTATGGAAAATAGATGATGAATATAGCTTGAGTTAAATTTCAGATATTCCAGGTTTGGAAGGTTCTAACAATGATAGTCTCTTTGCTTAGATGCCACAGAATGTAGTCTGATATTATGGTAATGAATTTTGTTTTGTTTTAGTAGCATGTGTTTCTGCAAACCCAACCAAATGTAGTTGATTCATTAAACCAGGCCTGAGTAACCTGTACTTCCATGAAGCACTCAGTCCAAGTTTTGCACTCTCCAAAATTGTGCTTCTGAAATGATGGTAAATTGCTCATTTTTGCAATTGTTTTGCCTTTATTTAACTGATGCAATACTCAAAATCAATGTCCCAAGTCTCTGGCAAGTTAAAAGCAGCTATTTTGAATCAATTCCCTCCCAACGTCCCAAATATAATTTCCAAAAAGGTTGCAGATTTGTTCCTGCCCATGTGGGCTTTGGAGCCATCCTGTGCCCCAAGAGAACAGGAAAAAAATGTTCAGCTGAGGAAAAAATGTCACTACTTTTGCAGTAAACCATGGTAAAAATGTAAAAGAGAATCTGGAATTGAAATTTGGCTGTGTGTACTCTTTGGAGCTCTGGAAGTCCCAAAGGTGCTGCAGATTGGCTGTTTATGTCATTAAGGTCACATTTTTTTTTGTTTTCTTGCACTAAATTATAGTTTTGGTTTAAGCCTCCATTTAATTTTCAAACTGGTTTTAAGGGAGGTTATAGCAAACAAACTATAATTTGAAATTTGCTCACCTAATTTTCAGTTAAGCAAAAAGTGAAGTTAAAACCTTGGAAAATCTCTTATGGTTATGATCATAGAGAAGACAGGAGCGCTTCCATAGAAACTTAAGGTCTTATAGGGCTCATTTCTTATACAGATAATCCTCAAATTAAAACAGTTTGTTTAGTGACCAAAGTTACAGTGACACTGAAAAATATGACTTATGACCATTTTTCAAAGTTACCACCTTTGTAGCATCCCCATTATCCTCTGAGATGCTTGGCAATTGGTTCATATTTATGATGGTTGCAGTGTCCCAGGGTCATGTGATCCCCTTTTGCGACCTTCTGATAAGCAAAGTCGGTGGGGAAGCCAGATTCACTTAACAACTGGGTTACTAACTTATCAACTGCAGTGATTCGCTTAACAACCGTAGCAAGAAAGATTGTAAAATGGGGCAAACCTCACTGAACGAATGTCTCATTTCACAGCAGAAATTTTGGGATCAATTGTGGTCGTAAATCAAGGACTATCAAGGACTGAATTGGGCCACAAGGCTTCAGGGGCTTGTGGGCCATTTGCAATTCAGTGGCATCTCTTCCTCATCCTTGAGGTTGGATAATTTTAGATTGAAATTCCCTCTTTTTCTCTGCATCTCGAATTTCGCAGCAGATTTACCTTCTAGGTACAGGATTTGAAATGTAGAACGTGTTGGTCTGGGGAGAATAGCCGTAACCAGTTTCTGATCTTTCCAAACTAACAGAACTTGAGAAAAATAAGATTTTGTATCAACTGGTAGTTTTCCAGGAATATGTTGAATGCCCCATCCTCATCCTGCACAGAGTTAATGAACTCTTTGAACATTTTCCCTTAAAAACAATCAAGGGGGCCACCACTGGTCTTTTAGAGAACATTTCCTGTCATCCTTAATCCTAGTACATAGCTAGGGAGGTATGACTATTGCCGATAGAAAATCAGGAGAAGAATGATAGGAGTTATATGTTTTTCATTCATGGTTCCTCCCACAGCAGAGAAGAGATCTGTTTTCTTCAACTTGATGTTTCCAGGTGTGTTAAACTACAGCTGCCAACTCCCCCTTGGCTAGTATGTTGACATCCTATATCTTAGAAGCTTTTATTTTTAGTATATTTACATGACAGCTCATCTATTGAAGGCAGCAAAGAAGAGAAAACAAAATCAATTTCCCAATCCATTTAATTAGGTTGAAACCCATAAAGAATCACATTAACAACATGTCAAGGACAGCTGCATCCAAGTCAGAATTCCATTAACACTCTGGCCCCCACCCTGGGAATAGCAAAGTCTTTGGCAAGGCCAGCGATTGGGGGAGGGGGCTGTCCATATCAGAGGGCAGAGTGGTAATAGGACAGGTGCCACAATACAAGTAGTCCTCAACTTACAACCACAATTGAAACCAATATTTATGTTGCTAAGTGAGACAATTAAGTGAGTTTTGCCCCATTTTTCCTGCCACATTTGTTAAGTGAATCACTGCAGTTGCTCAGTTAATCACATGGTTGTTAAATCGGGCTTCCCCATTGACTTGTTATGGGGTTGCAAAAGGTGAACGCATGACCCAGGGACACTACAACTGTCATAAATGTCAGAAAAGAACGTATCAGACCCCCGACATCAACAAGAGCCCAGTGGAGAGAATGGACTGCTTCATCTACCTAGGTGTCCACATCTCACAGAACCTAACATGGACCTGACACATCGACATTGTGGTGAGAAAAGCCCGGCAATGTCTATACCATCTTAGACAACTGAGGGACTTCAGACTGCCCCGCAAAGTGCTCAGAAACTTCTACTCCTGCACGATAGAAAGCATCCTGATGGGCAACATCACCACCTGGTTCAGGAACAGCACCATGCAGGACAGGCAAACTCTACAGAGGGTGGTGCGCATAGCAGAGCGCATCATCCGCATCAAGCTCCCTGAATTGCACTCCATCTATAACAAACGATGCCAAACTACAGCCAGGAAAATAATGAAGGACCCCAGCCACCCCAACAACAGGCTGTTCACCATGATGTGGTCAGGAAGGGTGCCTCTGCTCCCTGAAAGCCAAAACAGAGAGACTAAGGAAGAGTTACTTCCCGCAGGCAATACGGACCCTAAACCACAAACCAGAACAACCCAGGACTAAACAGTATTCCCATAATCTACCTCTTTCAATCACTCCCTAACTTATTCTCCCTCCCTGTGTAGACTATTCTTTTGCTCTACCACCTACGGTCGCATACACATTTCATTTCGTACCATGTATGACTATGTATGTGATGAATAAAACTTGATTTGATTTGATCTGAGTCAGTTGTCAAGCATCCTGATGATAGTCACGTGACCCAAGAGATGCTGCAATGGCCGTAAGCGTGAAAAATGTTCATAAGACATTTTTTCAGTGCTGCTGTAACCTCAAACGGTTGCTAAGCAAAGTGTTGTAAATTGAGGCCTACCAATGGAGAATGCATGTGTCCTGGGACCCACTGTGTGACAGTCTTCACTGATAGCATCTGAATCTTGCTCATTCATCTGGGATAGGCAGTAACCATCGCTATGACTTTAAGACGGGTGGGTGTCAAACTCGATTTCATTGAGGGCCACATCGGGTTTGTGTTTGACCTTGGAGGGCTGGACGGAGGTGTAGCCCAGGGAGACATGGCCACAGTAGGTGTGACACAGGACTCCCTTCCTTCCGTCCTTCCTTCCTTATTCCCCTCTTTCCTTATTTTTCCTTCCATGGTCTTTTCCCATCTTCCCTTCTTTTTCTTTGTTTTTTCTCGTTCCCTTTCTCCTTTCCTGTCCCTTCTTGCATGCTCAAATGCAAAAGGGGAAACATTTCTCCTGTTGCTTTATTTTTGTTTTGATAGCTCTCTGCCAGCAAAAATGGAGCCGGGGGGGGGGGTCCTGTGTGGCCCTGTGCGCCCCGTTTTTGGCTTAGACTACCTGCAGCTCTCTACCAGTGAAAACTGAGCCCACATCCCCCCTCAGCTCTATTTTCGATAGCATCGCAAGCCAGTCCTTTTCTGTTTCCAGGCCAGCCCTGTGGACCAGATCTAAGTACCCTATGGGCCAGATCCAGCCTGTGGGCCTTGAGTTTGACACCCTGCTCTAGGAGAACCCTAGATTGCATACCAGTTCTGTCTGAGAGAGAGTTACTCCACCTAGAGACAGTGATGGAAAAATATCAGTTATGAGGAGCCCTAAATCCCACACTGTTAAGAGTTGTCCAAGTTGGGCTGAAGTCAATTTTTCTCCATCCAGGACCCAAATCTTCAGGCATTGGAAAAGTATTTAGATGAGATCACTTAGTAATCTGGGGCAGAGATACTAATGATACCTAACCTGATGTTAGTGGGTTATGTCACCTAATAGCTTCATGTAGATCAGTGGCCTCCAATTTTTTGGGCACCGGTGACCTGTTCCATGGAGAGAGTTTTTTCTGTGGACTGGAAGGGATGTGGTTTCACATGCTGCCTGCACCCCGCAGATGGGGCTTTGCCTGTTTGCGGACTGTCTGCTGGCTTGCCGCGGTCAGGGGGGTTGGGAACCCCTGATGTAGATGATAAATAGAGGTGGGAGAGAGTAAACTCCTTTGTAACAGATAAGTTACAACTTGTTGGTTGTCTACTTCTACTGTATATATTGATTCAAAAGTCCTGTTTTCAATAATATACACATTTCACTGCATTTCGTACCATGTATGACTATGTATATGATGAATAAAATTTGATTTGATTTGATTTGAATAAGCCTATTTTTGGGTGGGAGTTAAATGTTGGATATATTTAAATCAAGATTCTTTTTTTTAAAAAACTATTGGTTACTAAAGTATTCTATCTATCTATCTATCTATCTATCAGGATTTATATACCGCCCCCTCTCCCAGGGGACTCGGGGCGGTGAGTAAACCTTGGAGTGGCCGTGGCCCCTTGCCCCTATGTTAGATAATAATTTAACTGGTGTCTGGCTGTGACATAGAATAGAAGAGAATAGAATAGAAT
>JAEANM010017042.1:0-13079 GCA_017656035.1 Myanophis thanlyinensis
AATGGCTGGCTCAGGAATTCTGGGAGTTGAAGTCCATGAGTCATGAAAGAGCCAAGGTTCCCTACCCCTGCTCTAAGTGGTTTACAAAGTCAGCATATTGCCCCCAACAATCTGGGTCCTCATTTTACTGACCTCAGAAGGACGGAAGGACGAGTCAACCTTGAGCCCATCAGGATCGAGCTGCAGGTTGTGGCAGAGTTAGCCTGCAATACCGCAATCTAACCACTGCGCCACCATGGTCTTTTGAAGGTGCACTTGTAAGAAAACAATCTGTTGCAGAGTTACTTTAAAGGTAACTTGATTCTTTTCCATGGAAGCAGGCAACAGCAGATCATTTCTGAAATCTTGCCAAGAAAACTGTAGGGAATTAGCCCAAGCATTCGCCAGCAGTGAAATCTGACTCAAAGGCACACACACACACACACACACACACAAACAAATCTTGCAGCTTCATATTATAACAAGCTTAGTCAGGACTGTATCCCATGTCCCTTCTTGGAATTTACTCTCAAATAAACATCCATCACAGGAAGGCATAAGCTGTGACTGTGAGGTCATCTATAAGAACAAAGGTTCCACTGAGATGTATTGGATGAGCACCAACTGGGTGGCTTTGATCCCGTTACTCTCTCTCAGCCCAACCCACCTCACAGGGTGGTTGTTGTAGGAGAAAAAAATGGAAGAAGGAGTATTATGTATGTTCAACCACCTTTGATTACTTATACAAGGATAAATAGCTAATAAACAGGTAAATTTGGAGAGAGTGATTTCTAAATTAATCATGGATTAATCTTGAGGGTTGGTTGGGAACTCTAAACATGTCTTTTTTTCTCACAATTTTTTTTTTCTTCTTCCAGGTGCAAATTTTTCAGCCTGACTGAGACACCTGAAGACTACACAGTCATAGTGGACGAAGAAGGATTTTTAGGTGAGCTACCGCATTTATTTATTGTGTTAGCCAGCCCAGAAGATTATAATGTTATTTATATTATCAGACTAAAACATATAAAGAACGGTTGCTGGAATTGAGTATGTCTAGTTTAATGAAAAGAAGGACTAAGGGTGACATGATAGCAGTGTTCCAATATCTCAGAGGCTGCCACAAAGAAAAGGGAGTCAAGCTATTCTCCAAAGTACCTGAGGGTAGGATGGACACTAATCAGGGAGAGAAGCAACCTAGAACTAAGGAGAAATCTCTTGGCAGTTAGAATAATTAATCAGTGGAACAACTTGCCTCCATAAGGTGTGAATGCTCATCTTAGAAACGATGGTGATTTTTAGGAAGAGATTGGACAACTATTTATCTGAAATGTTACAAGGTTTCCTGAGATGGGGTTGGACTAGAAGACCTCCAAGGTCCCTTCCAAGTCTGTTGTTCTGTTCTATTATTCTACATTCCATCTTCACCCCAACTGATTTCCTTCAGTTGGTTTAACTGCCTTTTCAGTCCCAGTCAGCATGATCATTGGCCAAAGGCAACAGGAATATATAGAAAGAGCATACCAATTTAAGCTCATTCCCCAAACCTGAATCATTTCAGTAACTAAGAGACGCCATTAATACAACAGTGGATGATTTAGGAGCAGGAGTCCCAACCTTTTGGATCTCAGGGACCAGAGGTGAAATTCAGCAAGTTCTAGCAGGTTCTCTAGAACCGGTCGTAAATTTTCTAAGCAGTTTGGAGAACCAGTTGTTAGAAGAAATCTCCTTCTGTTTTTTTCCCACTTTACAGGGTTAATCCTGTAAGGAAGGCAGGAAAGAAACATTCTGGTGTTGTTTCTAGCCTAATCTTTATTGCCCTGCTTACAGAAACTGCCCACTCAGTCACATGACACCCCCCCAGCCACGCCCACCAAGCCACGCCCACAGAACCAGTAGTAAACAAATTTGAATTCCACCACTGTCAGGGACCACTAAATTCATAATTTTAAATCCCATGGACTACTAATATGATCTGCCTAATGACCAGCTGGGTGGGCGTGGCTAGGTGGTCATGCAACTGGGTGGCTGTGGTCAACTTGATATAAATCACATTGTGGGGCACTTCACTGGCCTCCCCTCCCAACCACTCCCCATGTCCTCGCCCAGGCTCCTTAGGGCCCCAATAAGAAGCAGTTGTTGGATCTGACTGAGAAGGAGGCTCAGCAGAAGGACCTCACTGAGGACTATGAGCATAAGCTTTCCAAGCAGAGGGAAGGCCTGTGGGAGTGCATAGCCATTTGGGCTCTGGCGAGCACTCCTCCTTCCAGGCGGCAGGAGTTTTAGCATGCTGCTCGTTGAGGTGCCTGGACTCCCGTGATGGAGGGAGAGGTTGGAGCTGCTAAACAGGCAGTGCAATATAAAAAATGCAAATAATTTTTCTGAGGACCACCAAAATTTTCTCACGGACCACTGGTTGGTGACCACTAATTTAGGAGAAGTCTTAATACTTTCAGAACTGTAGTATGAAAAATCATTAAGATAATCTTTAAGGAAGATTATCCCCACCATCATCGAATTCAGCCCAATAACGTCATTATTTATTTGTCAGAATCCTAATAGACAGTGAGAGTCCTTAATTAATGACCACAGTTGGGACCTCTGCTGCTAAGCAGTGCACTTGTTAAGTGAGCCATGTATGATTTTACAACCTTTTTGACATGGCCATTAAGCAAACCATGGTCGTTTTGCGAATCCAACTTCCCCAACTTCTGCTTGTCAGAAGCCATCTAGGAAAGTCACAAATGGCAATCGTAAACCAGGATACTGCAATTGTCATACATGCAATGCCAGTTGCCAAGTGCCCAAATTGTGATCACAGGACCACAAGGATTCTGCAACAATCACTTTTTTTTCCAGCACTGTTGTAATCTCAAATGATTGTTAAACGAATGGTCACAAATCAAGGACTACTTGTATAGTATTTTGGAGGAGAGCAAGGTAAGTTGGTTGGATAAACAGTACAGCATTTTGTTTCAAATCCCACTTATCATGTCTGTCCTGGATGAGCTCAGACAGATCTAATCATCTTCATCAGAGATACTTGCCAAGGACGTTGCTTCACTGATTAGGTGAAGGATGGGAGAGCCTGTTTCTGATGTCGGGCTCAAAGCAACAGATGAGATTGTTGCTACTTATCAATCTCCTTGCTGTTTCATTATCGGAGCTGCTGCACACCATAACCAGGCTGGTAGCTTTCTAGACTTTACAGTCTTCAGGAATTTCAACCTACCTGCTCTGGGCATGAAATCAGAAGTACTTTTGGAGTTCAAACCCATTGTGGGAACTATGAACCTAATCCAGGACAGCAAGGGCCCCAAACATGTCGGATCTGGTTCTAATCTTAGGACAAATATAGTGTGATGTGGATTTGGGGGGGGGGGGGTAGGGTACTATTATAATATATTTTTTTATCATGGTCAGATTCCTCTTAGTATTATACTTTTTTGTGGCTGCCTCCTCCCCACTCCTTAGGGAGGAAGGACTTGTTTTAATTGGTCTATCCAAGAACCTGATGGATCTAGTTGGGTTTCAGAATGAGCCTTGGGGCTGTACCTGAGGCCGTAGTGTGTGGATTCAATTTAGGCTTTGGTTGCTTGAATTGAACGGGTGACAATGACTTCAGTTGGATAGCCTGACATGGATGATTGCTGTTCACATATCCAGGAGAGTCTCCTCATTTTTAGACAAGCTCTAAGAGGTAAAACTGCTCAAATGATTCTTAGAGCTTTACTGGTGGAAAAGGAAGAGTGAACCCAACCAAATATAAGAGAACAAACTTTGTTAAGGACTTTTGACTGATTATATGCCATCATATGCAATCACACAGATAGATTATCTCCAAGACAATCTGTCTCCACCCTCATTCTTCATGTCTCCCAACACGTCTTCATCGCTGCTATAACAGAGTGTATCTACTTTGCTGCTGGTCTTCCTTTCTTCTATTTTCTTCCATTTTTCTAAGCATTACAGATTTCTCAAGAGAGCTGGAGGGCTGCACACAATGTAACCAAAATACAATATTTGAGCCAAGTCATTTGTGCTTTGACTAAGAACTCTGGATTGATTTGTTCTATGGTACATTTGTTGGTTTTCTTTGCCAGGATGATCATTAGATGATAACAAAAAGTTCATTTATTATTATTAAGATTGATTACACACCCTGCCAGATACTAAGACTGGATCTGGCATTTTTATCAACCTACCAAGTCCTTCCCACAAAGCAGATGATGTCTGAAAGTATTAAGGTATTGTGGCAGGATGTAAGCTAATTCAAGTAAAGTTGCCTTTTGTAATGTATTAATTAGGGTTTTGTCAGTGCTGATGGGTGTTCCAGTTGTTTTGGGGCACTTATTAATATTGGTACTACCGGTATCTTTGCTTTCTTTTGTCACTATCATTCTCTTTCCATTTAGGGGTCATTGTATTTTGTTATATTCCCCAGTTCTTTGTCTTCTATTCTGCTGTCTTCAATTTCTGCCACATCTACTATCCAGACTTTATTGTCTTTCTTATCAACAGTTGTTAAGTCTGGGTTGTTATGTGGCAGGTGCTTATCTGTTTGATTCTAAAGTCCTAGAGCACTTTAGCTTCTTTGTTTTGATTGCTTTCTGTATTTTGTGGTAACACCAGTTGCTGCTTGCAGGTATTTCTTGCATATATTCCAAGGCAATGTTGTTGCTACTTTGTCATGCCATTGTCTGTAGTCAGTCTGTGTGATCTTCTTGCAGCAGCTAACTAGCTGGTTCACTCTTTCTTCAGCTTATTGGCAGATTCTCATTGTATTTTTTTGTATTTCTGTATTTTATTTTGTGTTTATTCAGTCTGTTCCCTCCACCTAGTTGAACATCCAGATGAAAGGTCAGAACAGACTACTCACAATAGAGTGGATCAGCGTGGTTTGCTTATTTATGGATGATTTTGTTGCACAGACATAGCTTCTGCAATTAATTTAGGATCTGGGAAATGTTATGCAGACAAAGCTTATAGCAGAGCTTCACAAACACCTGATCAAAAGGAATCAAGAATTACTTTGCAACATAAATAAAATATGGTATGGGTTCATGTATTGTTCTAAATCAATTATTTTGGTTTTCTATGCCATGTGAACCTTGCACTTGTAATCTATAGCTCAGAGCTTAGTATTTTGCCCCGCTCCAGCTGTGTGAAATATAATAAAGTTAACTATAATATTCCTGATATTATAATACTGTGATGTTTTGTGGTGTTACTATTATAATATTACTCAGGACATCAATCTTCTAGACATGTTATCTGTAAACTTTCTATTTCAAAATTGTCAGTGGTGTATCCTTTGAAGGAGGTCTGCCATATTGTTTTGCTTTTAATGAAGTAGAAGTAGCCAAGGAGAATGATGTAGATCAGTGTTTCTCAACCTTGATAAGTTTCCCTAATGCTGACTGGGGAATTCTGGGAGTTGAAGCCCACCTATCTTAAACTTGCCAAGGTTGAGAAACACTGATACAGCTAGTTGAGTCTTTTCCCCTATAAGTGGCAAAATTAGGAGACCTTCAAGGATGAAGGCTAGAAACTTAGAAATCCAGAGACAAACTTTGCTATTAATAATATATTTTTGTAGTCAGAGAAAAAGCATCATGTACTGGAGCATATGAAATAGATAGCTACTAGTGTTTCTGATTAGAATCAAGCTACATTTAGCAAACGAGAGGAAATAGATTTTTTTTTCTTTTCTATTTATGAATGTCAGGGAGAAATTATGTGGAAAATTCTTTAAACTAATGGCCTGAGAAATACTCCGCTAAAGCTATTTTCTACTCCTCTTCTAATTGCATCTTAAACATTAATAGCCTCAGCAGCCAGAAAGTCTGCCCTCACACAAGTGTCACACTTCGCTTGGAGCAATTTATTTCCTGAGATAATGAACTGGATCAGGAGAAAGTTGGAGGAGGAAGTGGTGGTGGTACTGATCAGATGGCCGTCCTATAGAGATGAATCTGCTCAGCTTATAAAGAAATAATATGGAAAAGTTTAGAGAAAACATTCTTGTCTAGCTTCAACCAAGGCTGGATTTGAGGCAACCTATCTATATGTTCATCCTTTTTTATTCTTTTCTGCTCTCTTCCCAGTATGGTCTCATCCTCTAGTGATTATAGTTGACAGAAGTCTGTGGAGATCATGGTTGTCCCAAAAGTGCTTTTTCAAAAGGCAACTGGACTTTCTTTGTTTTTCCTTTAAGACATTTTGCTTTTCATCCAAGAAGCTTCTTCAGTTCTGGACATTCCTTGGATGAGAAGAAAAAACAAAGGAAGTCTAGCTGCCTTTTGAAAAAGCATATTTAGGTCAATAGATGATAGTTCCAAGCCTGCTCTGGAAAGCTAAAATGGGTCCATTTGGTTAGATTCCGGACCATCAAGAATTCCAGAACTGTAGACTAAAATACTGGCTAAAACTTCACAGAAGAAGACAATGGCAAGCCACTACCATGCTGTTGCCAAGAAAAGTACATGAAAATATCTCTGAAGACATTAAGAGTTACTGTATTTTTCGGCATGTAAGATGCACTCTCCCTCCCAAAAAAAAGTGGGTGAAAATGTTTGTGCATCTTATACAATGGATGTTGCAGAACCCCCCACCCGTGTGCCCTGTTTTCCAGCCTTTTTCAGGCACATTTTTGAGGCCTGTTTCAAGGGGGGGGGTTGCCCGTTTTCAAGTCTTTTGGGGGGTCCATTTTGAGGCTTTTTTGGAAAAAACAGGCCAAAAAAGCCTCAAAACAGGCTCAAAAAAGCCCTGAAAATGAGCCGAAAATGGGGCGTGCGGAGGCCAAAAACGTTTTGTTGTTGTTTTTCTCTTCTAAATCTAGGTGCGTCTTATACTCAGGTGCGTCTTATATGCCGAAAAATACAGTAAGTTCAATTCCAAGGGGATGTTGTTACTTTATCATTTAATTTTCAGCTGAGAGTCAAAAAGGCTTAAATGTATCTTATCCACTGCTTTTTCCACATCTCTGTTCTTCATCAAAAGAATACCGAACAATGAGGAAGGAATGGGAAGCAGAATTTGGATTTTAAAAGGAGCAACATAGAATATTTACCTTTTCAAACTTAGACGTTGGAGAAGCCTCCAGAAAATATTGTGGATGCCCAAGAAAATAATAAATGGATCATAGAAAACAACTCAGAATTTTTATTTGAGGCACAAATGATTACACTCGGGTTGGACACATTCTACATAAAAACCCAGCTTTCTTGGTAATTCCACAATGCTGGGGAAACTGGAAGGAAAGAGAAAAAGAGAATATAATTAGCAGCAAGATTTATCCTAGCAATGGGAACACCTGAAATATTTCCTGGAGAAAGCCTATCTATATGGTTGCTAAGAGTGGACACCAACTTGATGGGATAATCAACAGATCAGTGGCGGCTTTCAACACATTTTATGGTGAAGGCCATAGATTAGATTAGCTTCACCCATCCAAGCATTCTTTAGGCTTCTTCGAATTGCAGTTCCAAGGATTCTCAGCTATTAACACACCGATAGCATACCAGATTAGTGAAGGTTAAATTAAGTCCCATGTAGCCGCTATTGCAGAATCTTACACTTCACTCAAAAAAAAAAAAATCTACTTAGATTCATGAAAAGTATTTTCTAGATCAAACAAAATAGCTGTAATTAATATTTTTAATTAAAACATTGTTACTCATCATTTAAAAATGGGGGGGGGGGACACATATATTTTGCAAGTCTCTCTAGTTTTCTTGGCAAGATTTTTTTCAAAAGTGGTTTGCCCTTGTCTTCTCCCTGGGGTTGAGAGAGAGAGAGAAAGAGAAAAAGAAACTAGAACAAGGTCACCCAGCTTTCTTCAAGCCTTAGAGCCTTGGTGGCTCAGTGGTTAGAGTGATAAGACTTCTGCTGGCTACTGGTTCAAATCCCACCAGGCTCAAGGTTGACTCAGCCTTGCATCCTTCCGAGGTGGGTAAAATGAGGACCCAAATTGTTGGGGGCGATATGCTGATTCTGTAAACCACTTAGAGAGGGCTGGAAAGCACTATAAAATAGTATGTAAGTGTCTGAGTCTAAAATGGGAATAGACCCCCTGGTCTCCTATTTCTAGCCTGGTGACTTGACATTCATTAGTCAACAAAAAAAATGTAGTTTTTCCTGTGGGATTGTAATAAACAACCTGTTTGACAGATTTGAAACAGCAAGCAATTCTGGAAGACAAGTGTGTGAGGAAGTGTTTTAATGGGCGTTCCTCCTTCATATGGAATTGTGGGAGCTGTACAGTACAGGTAGTCCTTGACTTATGACCACAAATGAGCCCCAAATTTCTGTTTCTAAGCAAGACGGTTGAGAAAGTTCTGCTCCATTTTGCAACCTTTCTTGCCACAGTTAAGTAAATCGCTGCAGTTAAGTTAGGAACACGTTTTTTAAGTGAACATGGCTTCCCCATTGACTTTGCTCATCAGAAGGTCACACAAAGTGATCACAGGACCCCGGGACACTGCAACCGTCATAAATATGAGTCCATTGTCAGGCGTCTGAATTTCGATCACATGATCAGGGAATCGGACATAAGTGAAAAATGGTTTTGTCACTTTTTTGGTGCCGCTGTAACTTCAAATGGTCACTAAATGAACTGTTGTAAGCCGAGGACTACCTGTACATCTTCTCATGAAAACTTATCAAATATATCACAGGTCAGGCCTGAGTACAGGTAACCCTTGACTTATAAAAGTTCATTTAGTAACCATTCAAAGTTATAGCAGCTCCGAAAAGAATGCCTCGTGACTGTTTTTCCCACTTAACAACCGTTACTGCATCCCCATAGTCACTTGATCAAAATTCAAATGCTTGGCAACTGACTCACATTTATGATGGTTTTGCGACCTTCTAACAAGCAAAGTCAACGAGGAAGCCATTCATTGAACCAATCTAACATTTGCAGTAATTTATTTAACAACAGTGGGAGGAAAAATTGTAAAATGGGGCGAAATTCACCTAACCACTGTCTCACTTAGCAACAAAAATGTTGGGCTCAATTGTGGTCATAAGGACTGCCTGTATTGAGAGGTTTCTGATGTTTCGTGTCCTTTTAACAATGCATTTTTCTCACTGGAGCTGGGGAACTGGTAGTTAATCATTCAGAAATTTCACGGTTTGCAAAGGAGTGTCTGATGAATAGTATGCCTTTATAATCTCTGTGCCTTCCAGGTGGTAGGTTCTTTTTTTTTTTAGTCAATTATATATATTAACTATTGAGGTACCATAAAATACTGCTGAAGAATTTGCTCAGAGCAATAAAAATTGAGGCATGCCTACTCTTCTACCATGATTAGTTTTTTGTTGGCTTTGACTCAACTTGCTCTTTGCCAGGAGGTATGGGGAGTTTATAGCATATTTTTAAGTCATTTTCCCCAAGAACCTTGTCTACTAAAGTAGGGGTATCCACTTTTCTCTTGGCACAGATTTAGAAAGGCCTTTGTAAAGTGCTGTGTAAAATAAGAAAGGCAGGCCAAAGAGATAGTGGAAGACAAAAATAAAATTTGATTTATTTTAAGTGAAATGGAACTAATGTAATAAATAGATTCATTTTCCAAGCGTTTACAGTGATACATTCCACTTGTTTCATGTTGAGATGACAATTTGGAAGCAATTTTTAAAAGAGACAATTCCAAATTTTGCCAGAGAAGAATATTATTCTGAACTGGCCCCTTCTTACGGCATGCTGTGCAAATAAGTTCAAATGTACCGTATTTTTCGGCGTATATGACACACTTTTCCAGCCCCAAAAAAGTGGGTGAAAATGCCTGCACGCCTTACACAGCGAATGTTGAAGAAGCCCCGCCCACCCACCGACCATTTTGGGGGCTCTGCGTGCCCCTTTTTCAGGCCTTTTTTGGACCCATTTTGGGGGCTTTTCTTGCCTGTTTTTGAGGGCTTTTTAGCCTATTTTCAGGGCTTATTTTTGGCTCACTTTGGGGGATTTTTTAGGCCTGTTTTCAGGGCTTTTTCAGTCCATTTTCGGGGCTTTTTTTGGCCGTTTTTCCCCAAAAAAGCCCCGAAAATCGACTGAAAAAAGCCCTGAAAACAGGCCCAAAAATCCCTGAAAGCAGGCCAAAAAAGCCCTGAAAACGGACCGAAAAAGGGGCACACGGAAGCCAGAAACTCTTTTTCCTTGTTTTGCCCTTCTGAACTCTTCTAGGTGTGTCTTATACTCAGGTGCATCTTATATGCCTAAAAATATGGTATGTGAGGAAAAAAGGAAGTGTTTTTGTATTTATGGGTAGTCCTCAACTTCCAACCATTCATTTAGGGATCATTTGAAGTTACAAAGGCTCTGAATAAAGTGACATGACCATGTTTCACCCTTACGACCATCGCAGCATTCTCCATGGTCACATGATCCAAATTCAGTCGCTTGTATTTATGATGATTGCAGTGTCCCAGGGTCATGTGATTGACATTTGCGACTTTCTGACAAGCAAAGTCAATGGGGGAAATCCAGATTCACTTAACAACTCTGTTACTAACTTAACAGCTGCAGTGATTCATTTAACACAACTGTGGCAAGAAAGGTTCCAGAATTGGGGGGAGGGGAGAAATCACTTAACAACTGTCTCAGAAATGGCAACAGAAATATTGGCAACAACTGTTAACAGAAATATTGGGCTCAATTGTGATCATAAGTTGAAGACTACCTGTACTGTACAAAATAGTAATTGGCCCACATTTGTGCTGGAGTGTGATTGTGACATAGCAACTGGTTCAACATCTGCACTGGTCATGAATTTGTTACATAAATGAGTCCTATCTGATGAAATCTAGTTATGCCTTTAAGGAAATGGCCTACAATTTGAAGGGATGAAAAGTCACACAGTATTTATAGAGTAGATTGAGGTCCCAAAGCGAGTTTCAGTCCAGGGAATTGTAATGCAAAATGAAAACATATTTCCTCCTCCTCCTTCTTCTTCCTTCCCTCATGTCCACAAACACTGGTGCTCAGGGCCAGTGACCTTTAAGTGCCCTTAATATGCAGAAATCACGTTTGGTGCAGATTCTGTTTCTCTCTGTCTTCTATTTAAATTGAAACCTGCAACCTGAAAATAACTGGCCGGCAATGGGATGGGGGATGAGCCCACCCACCTTTCTTTTGCTGTGATTGATACATTTTCAGAAAGACTTGTTTACTATGGCTACAAAGAGAAAACCAAAGGATGAGTAAAATTTTGGGGGGTTGGATTGGCTTTGGGGCATAGGCTTTGTCGTCTTTTAAACATGGATTCCCGGGTTCTCTTCTTGCAATCTAGTATTACTTATTAATTTCTCTAATTGGGTACACAACTGCAATATACTGGGCAATCTAATATCAGTTAATCTTCAAGCTTCCAATAAATATAATTATGAATACTGCAATCAAGGAAGCACACCATTCCCAAGTGGGGAAAAGCTTCAAAATAAAACACTGGTTCTTGTTCTGCTTTGAAGTTCCACCTCCATTTTACTCTCTCAAGTTAGAACAAATGAGAATCAGAAACGAGCAATAGTGGAATAATCCTTTGAAAGCTGACCCTGAGGAAGTTTTGTTCTTGGTTGTAGCAAGATCAAATTAATTAAAAATCTCCCATTCTCGTTTCGAGCTATTTCCAAAAGCTCATCATCGATGGTCTCACAAAATGGCAACCAGATTGTTCACAGCCAGTCATGAGATATCCATCTTTTGGGCTAGCGTGGTATGGTGATTAGCATTCAGGGTTCAGTCTATTGTCAGATATGAAGCTTAGTGAATGATTCTGCTTGGCACTTTGTCTCAATCCATCATATATAACAGGAGGTAACCCCATGTACTCCTCTTAAAGCTCCTAGACTGGATATTAATGTAAGACAGAGATATTCCTTGTCTTACAATCATTCATTTAGCAACTGTTCAAAGTTACAATGGCAGTGAAAAAAGTGACTTATGACTGGTCCTCACACTTATGGCTGTCTCAGCATCCCCACAGTCATGTGATCAAAATTTGAGCATTTATTTAGCATTTGCAGCAATTGGGGTCACGTGATTGCCACTTGCAATCATTCCAGTTGGCTTCCGACAAGCAAATTCAATGGGGGAATCCAAATTTGCTTAATGACCATGGGATTCACTTAATAAACGCAGTGATTCACTGCATTTATTAATGGCAGAAAGGGTCATACAATTGGGAGCAACTCCCTTAGCAACCGCCTTGCATAGCCTCAGAAATTCTGGCTCCAATTGCGGTCATAAATCAAGGACTGCCTGCCTATGTACTAGATTAATTCTTATCTCACCAGTTCAGTCTAACCCCTGGATCATGTTTAATCACCCCATTTAAAAAACAGAGAGAGAGACAAGTGGAATTCTAAAGCTAGCTTGTAGATTCCCAACATTTTCATTTTCTCTTTGCAGGGATGAGAAGCATTCATGCATTATTGTTCTAAAAACTCCTGCTGTTTTGCAGCATATCAGATTCCCAGTTAATTTCACTGTTAATTTAAGTTGTTTTTTTTTTTAAAAAAACTTAAAGTCAGGAGGAACAAAAAAGTGGATGGCAGCCCAGGGAGATATCTAGAACCACATTGGCATACAAGGGCACCACGACCTTCCGGAATCTTTGAGGGATCAAGACCAAATTTAACATTGAGTAACATTAATGTTACACAAGGATGGACCTTGAAGTGTTCTTTGATTTTTAATAGAAATCTTGAGCAAAGGAGGGTCTGAAAAAACTTCCTGTTTATGTCACTTCCTTTTTTTCTGGAACCAAGTTACCTGAGAAAGACAAAGAAGTTTCATGCTGCTATAGAACAGGGTGAAAGCTTGCTCTCTTGTGGGTCTTCCTAAAGGTAACATCCTGAGCCTCAGTGGCACAGTGGTTAGAGTGCAGTACTGCAGGCTACTTCTGCTGACTGCCGGCTACCTGCAATTTAGCAGTTCAAATCCCTCCAGACTCAAGGTTGATTCAAACTTCCATCCTTCCGAGGTGGGTAAAATGAGGACCTAGATTGTTGGGGGCAATAGGCTGACTGTCAAGCCTAAAAGGAATATTCTATGCTGGGAATTTATTACTCTGTGCTTTTGCAATTATTACTGTAGCCCTTTT
>JAEANM010017044.1:0-13078 GCA_017656035.1 Myanophis thanlyinensis
TCGTGAGCAGTCGCATACACATTTCACTGCATTTCGTACCATATATGACTGTGCATGTGATGAATAAAATTTGATTTTATTTGATTTGATAGTCATGAGATCAGGAAAGCAAGAGGAAAGAAGTGGGTGAAAGTACATTTTTGTATAATCTCTGAGGTTTATGACCTCCCAAGGTTCTAGAAAGACTAAAATATTCTACCCTTTACTCCTCAAATCCAGAATAAGTAGAAATTTGCCTTTCGCGCACATCTACTAAGCCAAGTCGATAATTCATGGCATTAATTTTCAGAAACATTTCACTGCATTTCATACCATGTATGATTGTGCATGTGATGAATAAAATTTGATTTGATTTGACTTGACTTGAAAAAACATCCAATAGCGAACAATGAGTTTGCTTAATGACTGCAGCAGTAGCTTTACAATCACAGTGGCTGGTTAACAACTGTCACAAAAAAGATCATAAAATCGAGTCCCATTATGTGGCAACCTGCTTTATGACCATCTTGATTTATGACTATAAAGGGCAGGCTCCATTATGGTCATAAGTCAAGGAATACCTGTAATGTGTTCCTTCAGATTAGTATAACTACTCTTTCTATAACTCTAGATAGGCTAGCCCAGACATGGGCAAACTACGGCTCACGGGCCACATCTGGCCCGTTGGGCTTTTTAATCCAGCCCGCCGAACTAGTTACTAGCAGGAATCAGCCCAACGAAAAGTTAAGCATTAAACAACATTTTTTCCAATAAACTAAGCACAATGGTGTTTTGCTGCCTGTTAAAGGCCAAATCTTTTCATGTAATGGTTTTTACATTTAATTTATGTTAGTTCACACAAACACACCATTCTCCTATTCTGGCCCGGCCCCTCTGTCAAATTTTGGAAACCATTGTGGCCTGCGAGTCAAAAAGTTTGCCCACCCCTGGGCTAGCCCAAGATAGAGCGCCCCCCTCCCTCCAAGGAGAGTCCAAGCAAGGAGTCTAATGCTGGCAAGAGCTAACAGAGAGGAGCTGGAAGCTGGAAGAGCAAAAACTGGCGAAGGTTCAAGTAACTAAGAGATCCTTGGTGCTCTTTGAGTCTGCTTGTTTTCTTGCAGATGTTTCATTACCCTAACTAGGTAACATCATCAGTTAAAGTCCTTAACTCATGATGTTACTTAGTTAAGTTAATGAAACATATGCAAGAAAACAAGCAAGCTCAGAGAGCACCAAAGATCCCTCATTTGAACCCTGAGCTACAAATATTCTCCTTTATTGGTTCAAATAACTAGCTCATTAGTTATTCTCCATAGCAGAACACCAATTTTCATGGTACTGTAAGTGGGGTCCTTTTGAGCCAAAGAAAATACAGCAGCAGCAGAGATGATTGTCCATTTGCAGTATCTCTACACTTTCTTGTAGTTCTCCTCAACCATGTTGTAAAATGATGTGGATCAGGATTGCATACCTCCCACCCAGTGAGTTAGAACCAATTGAACACCATGACTATGATTTCCAGGGCTAGCCCTTCTATTAGACAGACGGGGCAACTCTCAGGCAGAAAAGATGCTTCTTGCCTTTTCTAGCCAATAATTTAAGGCAGAAAACTGCCTGCCAATCAATACTTTCTTTCTTTTCAAGCTGACCAATAACTGAGTGATTTAAAAAAAAAAAACCCTTCCAGTTATTTGCAAATGAAAAACAAAACTGTTAATGTTCTTTCTTATCTATGCTCCATGTGTTTTTGTGCATATATTGGTGAACAGCTGGCCTTATTTTGTAATAAAATCCCAGGAGCAATCTGAAGGGAATTATGCCAAGGGAAGTGAGTTGTTAAAAAGATATAAAACAATGTGGCAAACTTCTATTGCCTTCCAAATTCCTAATGATGTACCAGCAATTCTGCACTTGGGCTCTGGCAGCACATGGCCACAGTAGGAAACCAGGAAGTGGGATAAATGGAAAATATTCTTACAGAGGAAGCACAGGCCCATGCCTCCAAGTGCAAAACAGCAATCCATTGTTGTTTCGGAAGCAACATTTCATTCTCTTGAAATTGCATCTCCCTGACTATGATACAACACTGTCACATGGGGATATATAAAATTATTTGCAAATGCAAGCCTCCTGTTTCAACATGGTGGGATTTAATGGGGAAGGAGGATACTTCAATGCACTACCATTGAATATACTATTGTTTAATTCACCTCCTTGTGAAGTAAAGACAAGATGCTTCCATGTTTAAAAAGCTTTCATGGGGAAAGAAAATAAAGGACACATACAAAATAAAATTCACAAAAAGCAATTATGCAGCTCAGTGAGATCTTTTTCAGATTCAGTGCACATAGAGCGCTAGCCAAATTTAAGCATCCTGCATAGGCTGAAAATGCAACCTTAAATGTTTGATGTAATTCTCCTGAAATTGCTCCCTGTAGAAGATGTTTTGGAGATTGAAAGAAGCATCATCATCTGCTGATTTCACTGAATTAATTCATCCTGGCTTCCAAGAAATCCCAGGATTTCTAAGAAAATACTGAGCCCAGTCTACAATATATTCAGTCTTGCTTTTGGTTATCTGCCTGGTTTGTCTATCTTTTCAAATTGCCAATGGAAACTTTTTCCTGATCATGTTGTGACAAGTGAGCTTCCTATCCTAATATTAATTTCCAGACATTCACACTATGAGGTGCCTATATAATTTTAAATCCTAAATTTGAAGTGTTTACGTATGGAGTAGGGTTTTCTGATGCTGAAACTTCTAGAATTCAGCTACTATTTCTCTTTATCATAACTTCAACATTTCAGGCTATATTTTATCGGAATGAAAACTCAAATTATAAACCTATGCATTTTCCTATTTTACATTCACTTAAAGCAGAGGTGAGGACTCCATTGAGGAAATCAATAGACAGCTGAACAACTCCCAGGAGCCTCAGCTGGCAGATAGTTCAACATCAGCAGCAGGTGCCCCATTCCTCACTGAAATGCGGGTACCACCTTGGTGACATCAAGAAACATTTTTTCCTGCACTGACACTACAAATATAAAAAAACATGTTGACACAAAATACGTGTTGACATGCAGAAACACACTGTCCCAACCTTCTGTAATCATACTCCAGAGGACCAAGTGTTCCATGCAAGCACTGATACAGGATCTCTTCTGGGATGGTGGTGTCACACAATTTAGGGATACTAAGGGATACAGCAATCTGTTCTCTTTCCCCAACAGACCTCCAGAGATCTATGATAGGTAAGGGAGCAATTGGTGATGAGGGGAGAGGAAGAGGGGAACTAGTCAGGTGGGAAGCGGGGCCCAATGCTTGCAGGCACCCAATGGGGCAGGATGGGAAGAATAAGTGGCTGTTTCAGAATTCCAACAGTCGGTTATAAGGGTGAATCAATCCCAATTTTGTGCATGTGACCATGGGAGCACTACAGTCACCATAATTTTGAAACTGGGTCATAAGTAGCTTTGGGGGGCATCCATCATAACTTCAAATGGTTGCTAAATAAGCAGTTATAAATCAAGGATAATGTGTATATTTCAAGCTTGTTAATGCAGAAAGGGGCAGCTACTTGATAGGCTATAATTCCCTTTGGGTTTTGTCCTAGTTACATTTTCAAGTGCATGCAGCAAAGTGGGGTTGTCAGCCCAAAGAAAGCTGTTGTAAGCCACATCCCAATATAGAGGGAAGAATAGAAGAATTGGTGGAGCACGCAGGAACGTAGCTGTCATGAAGACCAACTCACATCTTGCCGAAGTACATACGGGTTTGGTGGAACCGAAATAACTCAACGTAGAAATTGGAAATTCCAATTCATTCCCTTGAAATTCTCCATTGGAAATTCTCCTCCCCCTCCACCCCCCAATAAAACCAAAACATTCCTCTGGGTGTTCCTAGGCATTTCCACCACCACCACCCCCATTCATCTGGCTTGCTCCATCCATGGAATTTCAAGGATGTCCTGACCATCATGTTTTTCACTTGAACCCTCCTGTGTTTTCCCACAGCTGCTTTGGTAATTTTTCTTAAGCAGGCCAATAAAATCTGTCAAGGAAGAAAAAATATAGAATATTCTGAAGGTTGGCCCAAGACGTTATACTCCCTGAGGCAAAGGATAAATATAACTCTTCTCCCTCCACCTATGATGAGAAGTCAGCCAGAGTGGTTCTGAATCTTCCTTGGATGCTACCTTGGCCTGCTTCGTGGTAGGCCTGGGCCTGACCCGCCTAGAGGGAGCCTCCACAGCACAGCAGCCTCTTCTTCCCAGGCCTTGGCCTTCTCTGCCTGGAGGAGGGAGGCGGGCCAGAAGCAAGCCGAATGTCTGAAACAGCTCTGCAAGGAGGAGATTCATGGCAGCAGGGAGAGTTCATAATTCAGCCCAGATAGGAATCAGCTGGTAAGAAACAGATGCTGGGTTCATTCTAGTTAGAAATAAGGTTGTAAATGTTAATATGGGGGCCAATTAACCATCAATCTAATACCAGGTTAGATCTCTAATTTAGGGCAGGGGAAAATTCATCTATGCAAGCCCTAATGAAATGAATGGTAGCTAAACAGAGATATGCATACATTCCTACACCAGCAGAGAGTACAGGGAAGAGACAGGCCAAAAACAAACAGAAAGATTTTTATAAAAGTATAATGGAAGCTTTTTGCTTTACATTGTTTTCTGCTGTCAAAGAAATCATCTGAGTGTGTTCTCTCTCTTTCTCACATACGTGCGCACACACACACATTAATACTGTTGTTGTTGATGATGATCGTACAAGAATGTATCAGAGAGTCAGTGCAAGCTTAACTTTGTCTAAAAAGACCTAGGTTTAAATTTTAAAAGAGAACATACCAAAAACTTCTATTAAGGTTGCAGTTGTAAAGAAACTGATGTGGATGTACGAAATTTGAGTAATATGATCCCAGTGCTTTTTGGAAAAGAAAGATTGGTTTGTACAGGATGATAACTTGCAGGAAGAATAATGTGGCCCTTTTTAGGCTGCTGTCTACTCAGCTACCCCAATTCCCACTGTACTCACAACCCCAACACTTTCTTCCCCATCTTTAGCGAGCAACACTGATAATTCTAACAACGACACAGTTCGTTACTAATGATTAAGAGGTTGCTTTGGGCAAATGGAGGAAACTGCTGTGATATATAGAAAATTAGATCATTTCTAAAATAGGCAGGCCCCTTATTAGCTATCCCTAAGCTATGATATATGAGTGTTGGGCATGCAAGAGATAGGACCCCTTCTGTGCACGGAAAGGGTAAACCCACAGGTCTTGTGAATCCCCATGTCGATTCCCTAGTGAGCTCAATTTAAACCAGTGCTGTTTCAAATGGGATATGAAATTGCCACCATCCAATCCTGCAGAGCCTTGGTATTCATAATTAAATGTCTTTAAGATTGGAGGGATGCAGCAGTTAAAGCCTCCAGCCTTCCTATGACTTGCCTATGGAGCCGACTATAAGCACTTAAAAAATTCTTTGTGGTAACAAACTGAAGCAGAGGCAACTTCAAGGTAGTCCTCGACTTACAACCATTCATTTAGTGACTGTTCAAAGTTACAACGGCACTGTAAAAAAATGATTTATGACAGTTCCTTGCACTTACAACCCTCATAGCATCACCATGGCCAGGTGATTAAAATTTGGGCTCTTGCTTCTATTTATGACAGTTGTTGCATCCCAGGGTCACGTGATCATCACTTACGACCTTTCTAGCTAACTACTCACAAGCAAAATCAATGAGGAAAGCAGTATTTCTTTAATGATTATATAGTTCACTTAATTGTAGTGATTCTCTTAACAACCAAAGCAAAATGGGTCATAGAATGGCATGACTCACTTAGCAAGCCCCTTGATTGGCAATGGAAAATCTGCTCCCAATTGTGGTCATAAGTTGAAGACTGCTTATACACAAAGGATGTGCTTGGCTAATTCTGTTGTGATTCTATCAAATGGATGAAGGGGTGGGGTGATGGTTATATCTTCATACACATTTCACTGCACTTCGAACCATGTATGACTGTGCATGTGATGAATTTAAAAAAATGATTTGATTTGATTTGATTTGATTTGATCTGAGATGATGCAGCAATAACAGCAGGTAGTAACCAACTACCCCCATTCTTGAAACAACTAAGCAAAATTAGACCTGATTATTATAGGAATAGGAGACTGGTAGGAAATTCCAGGGCTATAAGACTGTGAAATTGAAAAAGTTTTCAAATCATGGGCTTCCATGTGAAATTCAATTTGAGCAAGATTTTACCTTTTTTAGTGTTAACAGTGTCCCTTGAAGTAGCTTTCTGGAAAACATTATTTTTTTGGGTACTGCTTAGTCAAGCTGATTCATTCATAAATCCTTATGGGAGCTACATTAACAAGAGAAACATGTTTCCAAGAAATCTTCATCCAATAAGGGTAGGTTAAAAAAATGAAGTTGTTACCAGCTGTTTTTCAAATGTGGATGGAAGTCTACATTTGAGGGGTCTACAAACATGCAGATCAGATCCTAAGAGAATGAAGGAATGGAAGCATCTTTGCCTCTCCCAAAATTGCGGAGAAGAAAAAAACAAGGAAATAATTGTTGGAGCTCAGGTTTTGGACATAAAATCTAGCTTTAAAACTCAGATCTGTTCCCATTCAAGACAGAGATCCCTTAGTAAGTGGAAAACACAACTAAAACCAGCAAATATTTTTTTACATGAACAAAGCTGAAGATCATTTAAGCAAAACAACAAAAGAACAATTATCCACAGTCCTTCTACCCCCCCCCCCAAAAAAAAATCATCTTTAACTTCCAGAGCAGTATTATATTAAACAGGCAAGTGTTAAAAAATTGCTTAAAAATACATACTGGCTGATGGCATGGGATTACATTAAAATTCAAAAACAGCCATAATGCATCCTCTTTTGTTTACCCCAAATTAGTTAATGAAAGATTGCCTCCCAGGAGAAAGAGATTTCTCTTAGAGCCATAAAGTTTGTTTCCTTATCTTCTTCTCCAGAGTGGATAATTTTGTCATTTCTCTACAAACAAATTCTATTTTCTTAATGTGGAAAATATTTCTTTAAAAAACAAGTGCCTTCCAATATAGACGAAAAAGACTGTTTTTTAAATGAATATACAAATCAGAGAGTGAGGTGGTGGTACAATAAATAAATACATACATACATACATACATATAACAGTATATCAACCAAAAGCATACAATCATATACAGGGGTGATGCAAATCAATACTTGCATTCTATATTTGTCAAAAGATTTGTATCTGACTTTTTACCAAGTTCTTTATAATCTTATTGTTTTAGTACCATAAACATCCAGATTATTCTTCTATACCCAACAGCTGCCAGTTCTTTAGCTGGTGTTGGCCTTCTATGTCTTTTGTAATTCACAAATGGAATTTTTTGTCAATGTGCAGATTTTTAAAGTGCCATCCCAGATTTTTTATGTTTCGATAACCACTGGCACCACCACAGCTGGTTTATGACATAATGTTTCAACTTCGATTTTCAGATCTTGAGGCTTTGTGATCTTCTCCAATTCTTTGTCTTCTATTATCTCCTGGTGTTGCCACATTGATTATCCACACTTTCTTCTTTTTCTCCACAGTTAAATCTGGTGTTTCATGAACCAAGACTTTATAAGTTTGTATTTGGAAATCCTACAATATTTTAACCTGTTCATATTTTATTACTTTTTCAATTCTATGTTCTCATCATTTTTTCATTACTGACAATTGATAATTTTACAGATGATTCAGTGAATCGTTTTGGTGATTGTATTATGTTTTTGTTTATAATCAGTTTGTGCAATCTTCTTACACAATATGAGTATATCATCTACTGTTTCTTCTGCTTCTCTGCACACTGAATCATTTGATGATTTTTCATTTCTGACCTTGATGGCATTTGTTCAAACATCTTGTTGTTAAGCAACCAAAATCAAGCCTTCGGTTTCTTTTTTTTTAAGTTCTTGTTGTAATCCATTGCCAGGTTTTATTTTTATCCACTTTGCCCCCACTCTTTTCTAAAAATTGACCATGTAACGCTTTTCCTTGTCAGCATTCTATTTGTTTGTTTATTTTAATGTTTATGTTTTGTTTCCTGTATATTCAGTAACTTCCCATTTCTAACTTGCACCAATGCTTGTTTTTCACCGCTTTTTACATAATCAACTAATGCAATATTTTTTTCTCTGATAAGTTTGTTTAATTTTGAGTATAGCTCTGCTTCCAATTCTGCAGGGCAGGTATAATCTATCAGTATCAGTATGGGGATACACATAGTGAATACACTAGCTTGCTTATTTTTTGGTGTAAACTGTCCAGTTCAATTTGTGACCAGTTAATAATTCCAGCAGAATATCCTATCACAGGTATGGCTCAGGTATTGAAGACTTTCCACCATTGAATTTTGTTTTTAGAAATATTTTATTATTTGGATGTAGTCTTTATTAATCACATTTTTAACTTGTCCATGCTTGATGTTGTCCAACTGTAAAAAGACTAGATACTTGTAGGTTTCATCCTGATGGTTCTTGATGGTTTAGCCATTCAGCATTTCAACTCCATTATTTGTGATTTTACCTTGATTTATTGTTACTATAACAAATTTCTCTTGGCCAAATTTCACTGCATTATCCATGCTAGGAATTCTTACAATGTTTATTAATGACTAGATTTAGATTTCTGATTTTCATAAAGATTCAGAATATCTATATAAGGCACGTGTGAGATTTTAGTAGCATTTTTTGCTATTTGATAGCCAAGATTTGCTTTCTTCAAAAATCACTGAAAGTGGAATCAGAGTAGTGACAAATAAAAAGAATGATATCAAGCCACCCTGGAAACTGACACGCCCTTATAAGACCACCATTTCTATCTTTTACTACTTTATTATTTTTTCTATAAATATTATAATGTTCTTACCGATACCAGCTGTTTTCAAACATTGGATGACCCAGCTATGTGGTAATGAATCCAAGGCCTTTTTGTAATCAACCCAGACTATATCCTAAATTATCAGTTTTTGCAATTCTCTGAATTCATTTTATCAATCAGAAGTTGATCTTTTGTACATCCACTTTTCTTTTTATTTCCTTTCTGTTCTACTGGAAAGATGTTATTTTTTTTCTAAATAGTTGTTTCTATATACTATGTACATTTTTGGAGAAGGACCAACATGTGCCTTAATCCAATATATGAACCCTTGCAGGTGCTTCCAGCTATTATATATATTCTGGCATAGTTCTGCATGATACAATTTATTTCCTTATTTATATTATTTATTCAGCCACCCATCTCACACAAGTGACTCTGGGCAGAATATAAGAATAAAACAAGCATAACTCTCATCTCCAGCCCCCAGTGCTCAAGGATAAACTGTTAACCCCACCTCCATCAATAGTAGCACAGCTCATTTCTCACTGATTTAAATGCCCGGGGAAATAGCCAGGTCTTCAATGCCTTCTAAAAGGCTAAAAGGGTTTAGGCCATCCATATATATTTAATATTATTGTATAATCTTATAATTTATTATTCCAATAAATGACAAACATGATTTCAGAGAAATGATAGGGATCAGCAATGGGGACAACAAATTATATATAAGTCTAAATTTTGGTCACTTTTGGATTTTGGCCAATCCACTCAAGGATGATTGGAGAGCACTTCAACTCCGCAATATGGAAAGGCCCAGAATCCAGTTCTGCCAGCTTTTGGTGAGATACTTCTGAGAAGCTTCCAAGTAGGGTATGCACCAACTAACTCTTTTCTGAGTCATGACCACAGGATTTTGAGGTTCTTCTAAGTGCCAGAAGAAGTAGAGGAGGCAGGTTTTAAAAGATAAGGACTTCCAACCACACTTGTTATAGAAAAGGAAATTCCTTTAAAGATAGCTTGTCCAAGGCATCTTGGGGCTTTCAACAAAATGATTAAAACAGTATGGAAGCATTGGATCCACAAATATCCAAAAACGAAAGTGCATGAACTTGCTGTCTTTTTCCTCATCTCAACAAGACCTTTGAAGAAAACATAAGTTATTCAGGTCTTCCTTCCTTGATTGTTCTACTCTCAAAACTCTTCAGAACTATCCTGGGAAACAAAGGATGAAAGGACAGCTTTCATTTATTAAGCCTTTTATTGTCTCCTTCTTTCCATCTGACTGAACAGCCTCAAGAGAGGTTTAACCTGAGGGCCACCTTGGAAGATAGAGCTGCAATTGCTTCCAAGTTAAATGGAAAGGGGATCTCCGGAAGAAAAGGTTTTTCTATTTGGAAATCAGACATTGTGCTGTTTGGTTGAGAGGATGACTCCCAAATCAATTGGAGACATCTAGATGGTACAGCTTTATTTAAAATAGAAAGGAGGGGACTGTGATGGAAGAATATATAAAATGGATGGAGAAGCTGTTTGCTATTGTAAATTGCATTCCGCTGGAGATAATTTGCCAAGGCTATGTGATGACACTGATGGGACTCAAGCCAACGCTGCAATGAATTTGAAGGCACTTGGAACGTCAAGGCTTCAGGTTATACGGTACTCTGCTCTAGTGCATGTTATACAGGTAGTCCTCAACTTATGACCGGTTGTTTAACAACTGTTCAAAGTTACAAGAAAAAGGTACTTATGACCCAGATTCGAAGTTCTGACAGCTAGGGCTCCCTTGTGGTCACATGATCACATTTTGAGCACTTGGCAACTGCCCCACATTTACAGTCATTTGCCATGTCCTGGGGTCACAGGACCTCAATTTACAATGTTTTTGCTGGAAACCGGGGTTCACGTCCAGTTTCCAACAAAAAAAAAATCCCCTTAGCGAACAATGGGTTCACTTAACGACAATGGTGTTCGCTTTATGACTGCTGCATTTGCTCAACAACTGCTGCAAAAGTCATGTGATGACCTGCAATTATGACTTACAGCCATAACTGCAGGTGTAACTACAATTCTAAGTTGAAGACTACCTGTAATATATACCTTGACCTGCCTTTCCTTATGAAAATTGCCTCAGGATGGGGAGTTTATAACAGAGGGAAAATGGTGGCCCAGTTTTTATTCCCTGTCAGCCATGGAAACTCACTATGTGTCTTTGGGTCAGTCACAGTCTCCGCCCAACCCACATTTTACTTCCAGGTTTTGTGTGGAAATGTTGGAGGAAAGACTTCTTATCTACTGTATGCTGCCTTGAGCTCCTGGATGAAATGTGGGATACAAATCAAATCTACAGACAAATAAGTAAATGGCAAGGAAGGCAACTTCTAAATCCCCCACTACAGCAGCTATCAATTGAAGAAAAACTGCTTCAGCCCATGCCTATTTGCATCCCCAGGGTACACTGGTTTCTCTATAAGGCTTATATTATGCTGCAGAGATCTTCAATGCCACCTTTGTTTTGCCTGAAAACTGCCTTATTTGTGCAATCCAGATTGGTCTTCTTGCCTGTTACAATTTATCTCTGTGTGTCCCCCTATCCATATCAACAAATTGGGAATTATTTGGATTGTGGGGTCCCACAGCAGCCTTAATGCTTAAATAATGACACACTGATGCTCTTCTGAGAACTTGTCATGCCTGATAGGATGCACTGATTGGGGGGGGGGGGGGCAGGAATCTCATCTCTTAAGACCCTAAGGAACTGTGATGCTATAGGTGTTATGAAACATCTCTCCATTTGCTATTGCTTTGGCCATATAGTTATTGTTTTCCCATGAGCCATTTCCTCTTCTTGTGGCACATACCTCTCCAGGCTCTTTAGAGATGAAGCTGGAATACTCAGTCTAGATTCTTTCTCAGTGGCTCCACAAAAGCTCGACCACAGGTGCAGGATTCTAAAGCCACTTATATTGGAATTGGCTGTAATAACAGTATCTTGCAACACAATGTGCTGTATCTCCTTTCCTTTCCTAGACTCCTGTGAATTAGGGAGGTGTCTGGGTCTCTTTCGCATATGTTGTCAAGTTGTGGACTTCTGGTATGTTTTCCCTCTCATCACTTTGGTAACGGAGCTGGTATATGTCAAAGTCCACTTATGTACTTTCTACATTTCCAGAACTTTTGTAAGAACTCTATCACCAAACATCCAGGTTGTGGAGGCCCAAAGTATACAATTCAGTTAGATTTATGAATCTAAGAGATTCCACAACCATAATGCCACACAGTAGGGTGGTATGGAAGCAGAGGTGAAATTCAGCAGGTTCTAGCAGGTTCGCTACAACTGATAGTAAATTTTCTAAGCAGTTCTGAGAACCGGTTTTTAGAAAAAAATCTCCTTTTGTTTTTTTTCCACTTTACAGGGTTAATCCTGTAAGGAAGGCAGGAAAAAAAACATTCTGGTGTTGTTTCTAGCCTAATCTTTATTGCCCTGCTTACAGAAACTGCCAGCCCAGTCACATGACCCCCCAAGCCACACCCATCAAGCCACACCTACAGAACCAGTAGTAAAAAAAATTGAATTCCACCAATGGTATGGAGTATTCTTCCAGACCAGACCAGTGTATGAGATTTCACATGAATAAAAAAAGAAAGGCTTTAATCTTATGCATCCTGATCTCAATTTACAACCATTTATTTGGTGACTCTTCAAAGTTACAATGGCCCCGAAAAAAAGTGACTTACAACTGGCCCTCACTCTTGTGACCATATCCCCACAGTCACATCATCAAAATCCGAGGGGGCTTGGTAACCAGCATGTGTTTACAATGGTTGCAGTGTCCAGGGTCATGTGATTGCCATTTTCAACCTTCCCAACTAGCTTCCAACAAGTAAAATTTCTGCACTGATTTGCTTAACAATCATTGCCAAAGAGGTTGTAAAATCAGGTGTGACTCACTTTAGCAATCATCTTGCTTAGCAATGGAAATTCTGGTCCCAATTGTGGTTGTAAGTCAAAACATTCATCTCATATAGCTTTCTCATGAGTAGATATGGACAGGTTGTCCCACCCACCCCCCACAACAGGCACCAAATAGTTTAGTATCTATCACAGTGGTATCTTTTCCATGTCTTTGCCTCCATCAGCCTCCAGCCGACCGGTGCGTTCCCACAGGGTTGGCCTCCTCGGGGTTCCATCTTCTGGACGATG
>JAEANM010017045.1:0-13078 GCA_017656035.1 Myanophis thanlyinensis
AAAATTAAATTTTAAATTTTTATATAATTTTAAATTGTTAATCTTTTAATTTATATTTTAAATTTATTTGTATTTTATGTCTATTTTTAGTTCATTGTACACCGCCCCGAGTCCCTCGGGAGAGTGGCAGTTAAGAAATCTAATAAACGAAACTAAATTAAACAGGATGGAGTAGAACCCTTGGCCTCTTTGATCTGCCAGAACAAGTTTGATTGCCTTGATCTCCATCAGGTGCTTGATGGCCTCCCTCATGAGACCTCGGCCTGCCCGGTCTTTTGGAGTGTGGCAGGTTCGGAATGTGTAAGGAGGGGGGGAGAAGAATTCTAGACAAAGTCCGTAATGTATGGTGCGTCTTATCCATTCGTCGGTTGTGGTCTTGTCCCATTGATCGGCGAAATACGTGAGACGGCCACCAATGCCAGGGCCAGGCCCCCCATCATTTCGATTTGCGATCAGGTTTGCCCTGGCCCCCTTGAAAGGGCCGCTTGAAAGAGTTGTTGTATGGTGTGTTGTACTGCTTCCCTTGGTATCCCCTGTCCTGCTGTCTGTCAGTACGGCTGGACGAGAGTTGGTAACCCATTGAGGGCCTATCGCGGCATTCTCAAAAGGGCTGTTTGCAGTTGTAGGTGAACTTTTTACGGCTCCCACCCTTCGCGGTGGTCACCATCCTCTTTTTCCCGTCTTTTGACGTTATGAGAGTGGGCTGTAGGGCGTCCCCGAACAGCTTCTAGTAGTGTGGCCCGGTTGAAGAAGGAGGCCGAGGTAGCAGCCTTAATTGCCCAGGCTACCATCTGGTAACCCCTGAACATGACTTTTCCAACCGATGGTCCTCTGCCGTGAGCGCATCCTCTGGGCCTGTGATCAAGGCATCCATCAATGCCAAAGCCACCAGTGGCTCATCCACTTCCGGTGGCTGAAGCACCTTCGCTAAGTCCTCCGTTAGGTTGTAAAAACGACGTTCCAACGCTAGGGGTGGCTGTCCAGCTGCCGGAACCATCCATTGTTGCAGTACTGTGTCCCTGAAAAGCAGAGGGGTTGGGACCTCCTCTGCCTTTGTTGTCCTGGAGTTGAACAGCAATTGTTTAGCCTTGCTCATCATTGACCCTGACTCAGTCTGACTGGGGGTCTGACCCCCCAGCTCTGTGATGAACTTGGCCTTATTCAGTAAGGTACTGAACAGGGCTGCTTTGAATAACCTGGACGATGTGGGCTGTTCCTGATGCTCTTTCTCATCCACTGATAGCAGCTGGGTCTCCTCCCCGGAATCCACCGAGCTGTAGTCGGATACCAAGGAGGACTCCTCCTCCACCTTGTTATAAGGGGGCGGTGAGTCTCCTCTCCTAGTTGTCGGCTGAGAGGGTCCAGGTGTCTCCTCTGGGAGCCTGGCAGTCGAGGCTCTGCTCAGCGCCTTCGCTATCATGCCTTCCATTTGAGAAAGAAGGAACCTGTCTTGCAGGGTCAGGTCAGGTGATTCTGGCAATGGGACTGGGGCCTGTGTGGATACGTCTAGGGGAGTCTCCAGCCCCCCCCCCCCGCGGCATCTTGCGCACCCCCTTGGTCCAGGTTCTGGTCTACCAGGGCCCTTGCAGCACTGGTGGGTGACAACGCCCGGGACTCCCCAGAGGTTCCATTGGTCAAACGAACTTGCGCTCCTCGTCCATCTGGCAAAGGTATAGTTCCATCCCTGCCTTTGTCTCTCGTGGATTTGGGCTCCGCTGTGGTCTTTGTACATTGCCTAGACTGGTCCTTCTCATTGGGCCCGGCTCCCTTCCGGGGTATCTTGGCCTTACTCTTATGCTTGGTCTCCGACCCGGAGGACGTATGCTTACGCTTGGTCATACTTTTGCGGTGAATGTCTGGCTGTGGGGACAAGCCTGCCCCATCTACAGCCTGGATGGAACCTGGGAAAAAGAATACAGGGTGAGGTTACTCACTTGTATACCCCACCTTTCCTGCCATGCAGAGAAGAAGGGGGGAGGGGAAGAGTCCCCCCAAGAATCCCCCCTTTTTCTTGGAGTACTATGTGAGGGGGGAGGAGGAGCCCTCTGTCCCTCCCTCTGGAATTGGTCGCAGGGATCCCTGTTAATGGGATTCCCTGTCCCTTCCTGTAGCTGCATGCTGTATAGAAGATTCCCCCCCTTTTGGGAGGGGAATCCCTGCACTCTGCAGCCCATCCTGGCTGTGTAGACCACTTGCTTGCTTTGCTTTGCTTTGCTGCCGGCCGCAGCAACACACTGCGGAGGGAATCCCCCATGGGGTGGGGGATTCCCAGTGCTCCTGCAGCCCATATGGCTGCCCGGAGCTTCCAGCCCTTGCCGCCACAGCAGATCACTGCAGAGGGAATCCCCCACGTGGGGGGGGGATCCCTGCGCTCTGCAGCCCATCCTGGCTATGTAGACCGCTTGCTTGCTTTGCTTTGCTGCCGGCCGCAGCAACACACTGCAGAGGGAATCCCCCATGGGGTGGGGGATTCCCAGTGCTCCTGAAGCCCATATGGCTGCCCGGAGCTTCCGGCAGCTGGGAAGCCCCTCTCCGGGGCTCCCAGCCCTTACTGCCACAGTGGTCACTGCAGGGGAATCCCTCGTGGTGGGGGGGATCCCCGGTGCTCCTATAGCACTGCAGGGCTGCATGGAGGGCTTGGCAGTTGGGGAGCCCTTCCCTGGGCTCTCAGCCTCCGCCTCCGCCTCCGCCACCGCAGTGAACGCTGTGGGGGAATCTCCCGCAGGTGGGGGGATCCCCGGTGCTCCTATAGCACCGCAGGGCTGCACGGCGCATTCAGCGACCTGGAACTCCCTCCCTGATAGTTCCCAGCCTTCGGGTTCCCGGTGCTTCCACTGCCTGCCAGAATGGCGTGGAGCGCTCGGCGCCTGCCGGCCGCAGCAACCACACTGCAGTGGGTATCCCTCTTCTTGGAGGGATCCCCGGTGCCCCAGGCCGTCCCTCAGCTGCACGGAATGCTCAAGGCAGGCAATCCCTGCCTGGGAGGGCAGCTGGAATTCCCCTCAGAGGGAATTTCCAGTGCAGCCTTGCCACCCCAAAGTGGGGTGGGGAAGGGCTGGGATACAGCGGGAGGCCCCCAGAGCTCTGGCAGGAATTGAGTTTCCGTGCGTACAACGGTCACTCTCCTGCCTCTCCTTCTCCAGCCACACAGGATCTGATTCGCATCGGTGCCTGCTTGGGGGATCCAAGGGAAAATTCCCTTCTGGAATCCCTGTGCTCTTTTCCAACCCTCAGGTCTGCTGAACCGCACGTGCGATGGTTTCTGCAAGAGCACGATGCTGTATCCAGGATTCAGGCTACCTTCTTTCTCTTACTCTCTGTGTGTCGATCGTGTGTCAATATCGCAGAATTGTTAGCTAGGAAATTTATTCCTATGTGGGGGAGCACCTCTGAAGATTACTTACCTTTGTTCTCTTGCACGTGGTCCATTGTTCAAAGAGAGGATCAATTGCTACTTCTGTCTCCTACCGTGACTGAGTAGGAAATTGGGGAAGAAGGGGCGGCACTGGCCCTTTTATATTGCTACTCAGTAGATCTACTAAAGGACGGAGTAAATACCTTATGTTAATGGATCATCTCTCCCAACCGGAAGGAGAATGGGGAAACATAATTCCACAAATTTTGAAGGGCTGCAGCATTACAAGAAAATGTCAAATAAACTGCAGTGGATCAAAAAAAATATTACCTATCAAACCTAGTACAAATTATATAGAATTACCTCAGTGAGACAAGCAGGATAGATAGATAGATAGATAGATAGATAGATTGATTTGCATGGATCCAAAACTATTCTACTATTCTGAAATAGTGATATCCTTGTAAGTCAGTGCCTTTACAAATCTATTCTCACAAGCTTTTGTGACTTTCAATCCATTTCATCATTAATTTACGTGTATTTTTCTCTGAAAATTTAAAATCAATTATTGGTGCTGTTAATATTTTAATAAAAATAACCAACATTATACATTACTAAGCAGATGACACTTTATTTCTTGTAGGGATTTAGCTTGGAATAAAATCTCCATTATTCATGCCAATGCATTTTCTTCTTTATTGTCCCTTATTAAAGTGTAAGTATTTTGTTATTTTAATGTTTAATGTTTGATCCTATAATCATAGAAATACAGGTTGGGGTAAGATAGAAAAATCTAAATAACTGTAAAATAGAAGAATATAACAAGTAATCAGTTCTTTCTTTCTAACTGAACAATAATTTTATAGTTCTACACTGCTGTTTATTTCAGTTAGTGTGGCAGCAGAATCTTACATCAGAAAATGTCAGCATCAACTTGCTAGTTTTATGTTTAAATTGTCTTTTTGAGATGTAATTAAACTGATACCCTCTTTATGAAAACCAAATGGGAGGAATCTTAGGATATGATAGGGCAAAACTGAAATGCTCCAAACTAAATGAAACCTTTTATAGCCAAACAAGTGGTTGTTTCCAAAAATTCAACTCCTCTTTGTGTTGAAGTCTCCCTGCTAATGGTAAGATATTTTATATCTTATAACTGACTATTTAATAGTATAAGTGGAATGCATAATGTTTCCTTACCACATGAGAGTTGCCACAAAACCTATGAGTGCTCAAACATGTACTGGTTAAATATTGAACAAGAACCAGGAAGAATAAATTTTTAGTCCACCCTCAGAGCCATTAAGCTCATTAGCATTTTGGGGGGGCAGTCATTTATTCTCTCTGCCCAATTATACTCATGTAGTTGTTGGAGGGAAAAATCTGGAGGAAGGAATGTTATGTATCATTGGTCTAGAAGAAAGGTGTGACACACATACACACACGCACACAAATAAATTTCAAATTTATGTTTCTTAAGATTTAAAACTGTTCTCAAATGTGGAGGAAAGTACACAACTTTCACCTATCTTCCAAGAATGGAGAGTTACTGGAATGGGGAAATATTTTTTTCTTTCCAGTAAATGTGGAAGCTTTCTAGGAAGGAATAAAATTAAGCAGAAGAGGTTATTGGTAGTTATAGCAGCTATGTACAGTATCTTTCACAGGATTGCTATTTCTTTCTGAGCGTTTAAAAAACAAAAGAAAATTGATGGGAAGATTTTCTCAGCAGATCACCAAGCTCCTTCTCCATGCAAATCAGAATTTTGTATAGGAAGTTGTATTCCATGATGTCTGGAGGTTTTAAGATCTAGATACAGTAAAAAAATAGATTCAGGTTGTATATTAGCAAGATGATTACTTCTAGAGATATAGTACATCTTTAGTTCTGAATTGAATTATCCATTCCTGTGGACTTCTGGCTCCTTGAACAGTAGCTTTTTGCATTACTACAACTTGTGTACAGTTTCAATGTCCTCGGTGTGGAAGCCTATTTGGAAGTGTCAATTGGGTCAGTACTACAGTGGCCTAAGTAATCATGGCTATATTTTCATAAGTAACACCTTTATTAAGAAAATAATTGCTTCCATTTTAACCTTCTGGATGCAATTAAATGTGCTGTGTCACCTTTAAAGCCTTATATATTTCAGAGTCCAGATGTCTCTTGAGACTGAATCTGCAGTGAGATCTGGAAGAGAAGGCTTATTGAGATGCAGAGCCTTTAGGAATTTAATGGCAAAGAAACGGTGCACAGAATTAACTATCTGTCAGATAATTTTTTTGGAAAGTGCATTATATATTTGTCTGGAATAATATTTCTGTTGATTTAAAGAGATAAAAAATATTATCTGGTAAAATAGTAAAATATGTCCCCATTCCAGTAAGTCTCCATTCTTGCAAGATAGGTGAAAGTTGTGTACTTTCCTCCACATTTGAGAACAGTTTTAAAGTCCTCCCATCATATGGGGGAAATTGTAAACTGGTTTTTTTGTTGTTGTTATTTTGTTATTTTACAGGGATCTGTCATCCAACCTTTTGTCTTCTTTTCCTGTAACTGGTCTACATGGTTTAACTCATTTAAAATTAACAGGAAATTATCTACTTCAAAGTTTGATATTAGCTGAAAGCTTTCCAGAACTCAAGTGAGTACTGTACCTCATTACAATTAACAGGGCACAGTTGTTCTCATTTGCAATGGAGTGTGACTGTACAATGAGTGCTACTTCTTATTCAAAGTCTTAAAATATTCTTGATTATCTTGAGAAATTGTAATTTATTTTTAACATCCTGATAGCTGCTCATTCTAAAATACACCTATTTTCAGCAGTACTTCCAAATATATTTATATTAGCAAGCATTTTCTATATATTATATTGTATACTGGAATGCTTTCCCCTCCTTATATGTTGTTTCATAAACTACAAATATTTTAAAATGGGAAAAAATGGGAAGAAGGGGAAAATGGCTTATATAGTTAGCTGTTTTTTTCTTTACTTTCTTCCTACCATTTTCCAGAAAGTGCAGGATCCATTTTTTCAGATCAACATAGTACTGATCCATTGGTTGTGACAGAAATTGGCCCATCGGTTTGTCACCTGAGCTTGACATCATGGCTAAGGGAGAGTGACTAACCCAAGTTATCCAGCATGCAGGACTAGAATTCTCAGTCTCCTAGTTTTTAGCCAGAGTAATATACCAGTTTTAAAAAAATGATTAGTATGTATTTAGACATGCTTATGTATGTAAACAGTTTGGTCTTCCTCAAAATAACAAAATGAATGTGTGTAACCAAATATGTCTGTTATTCTTTAGGGTGATAGAAATGTCTTATACTTACCAATGCTGTGCCTTTAGAGCTCATGACAACTATTATAAAATCCAAAATCAATTGAACAAAGCTGAGAATGGCAGTGCTGATGAATTTCAAAGGAAAGATAGTAGCAGTTTCCATACAAATGGTAAGCATTGTAAGTGTGCATTAAAATACATTTTTAAAAACGGATTTGCTTAGAATTAGCATAACTGATGATCAAATTTTCAAATTTTACCATTTTAATGCCTGAATATCAATACAAGATGTCATTAATTTCTATAAATCTATATTTAAAATTTTTATTCTAATCAGGTTGCAAAAAACTTGAGGTGGTAGAAGATTTACATTTCCCGCAATGTATATATGGCTTGATAATAAAAGAGTTATATTAAGTAATCTAAATTAGGGGTCCCCAACCTTTAGTGGACTCAGGGACCACTAAATTCATAATTTTAAATCCCGTGGACCACTAATGTGATCACCCTAATGACCAGCTGGGTGGGCGTGGCTAGGTCATGTGCCTGGGTGGGCATGGCCAACTCAATGTCACTCACATTGAGGGGTGCCTCGCCGGTCTCTACTCCCCTCCCAGCCAATCTCCGCCTCCATGCCTGGGCTTCTTAGGGCCCCAACACAAAGCAGTTGTTGGAGCTAAGCAGCTGCCATGAGAAAGAATTGCCAAAACAGCTGACTCAGTTCAAATTGAATATGACCGAGAAGGAGGCTCAGCAGACATACCTCATTCAGGACTCTGAGCACAGGCTTTGCAAGCAGAGGGAAGACCTGCGGGAGTACAAGGACATTTGGCCTCCAGCGTGCTCTTCTGGGTGGTGGGAGTTTCGCATGCTGCTCGCTGAGGTGCCTGGACTCCTGTGACAGAGGCAGGGGTGGAGCTACTAAATAGGTGACCAAGCTAAGTGCCTGAGGACCTCTGATTTAGTGCAATATAAAAAATGCAAATAATTTTTCTGCGGTCCACCAAAATTTTCTCACAGACCACCAGTGGTCCATAGACCACTGGTTGGTGAGCGCTGATCTAAATGACCCTTGAAATTCTATATTTTTAAGTACCTGTGAAGAAGACAAATTTGATGTTTAATTAAGGTTTAAAAGCTTAATTCTCTCTATTGCTACATATTAAATATTGTTATCGATTTTAGAAACTAAATACTGTGATTTTCCTTCTTATAGATGAACATGATTTTGAGGAGTTTTCTCTTGACTTCAATGAAGAGCTGAAAAATCATCATTCAGTTCGGTGTTCTCCTTCTCCAGGTAATAATAGAATTGTTTGATTAGAATTGTATTTATGAAAAAAAAATCCTGTTAAACTTTATTATACTATCTGGGGAGTGGGAAGGGAATTGGAAGCTATATGGACAACTTGGGTATGCATCCATAGCAAGGGATGTATTTTTACTTCTTAATCATTTATTTTCTAAAAAAATAATTAGTTCCTGAGTAAGTATTAGTTGTCTAGGCCCTAGGTTCTTAACCAGGGCAATATCGCCCCCTAGGGGGCGATTTCATTTTTCTTGGGGGTGATGGAACAAAAAGGGGCGATGTGGGGGTGAAGGAATGAAAAGGGGGTGATATGGGGGCAATGGAGTGAGAAGTTTTGGGGACACTTTAAGACAGGGAGCAGCATACTCCTCACTAGCAGGAACGAGAGAATGGTGCAGACAGGCCGAAACAACAAATGGCTGCAATTCACGCCTCTTTCATTCCCCTGCTATGACTCTCTATTGGCTGCCCCATCCCTCGCTCTCCTCTCCCAGTCACTCCTCGTCTGGCCTGAGAAGGTAAGGGCGGGATGGAGGGGGTGGAGACTCACTCGACATTCCAGGGCTAATAAATATTAACAAAATTAACATTAAACTTCGCAAAGAAAGAAACAAGGTGCAAATGGAGTGGACGTAGAATCTTTTCTCAATCCATTAACCATCACCAGTATGACACGCCCTCATTGGGGCCACAAGTGAATTGACAGGGCCAGATTTTAAGGCCTCTATGGAAGGCAAGAGTGTGATATGTCACCTTGAGCTGAATGATAGAAAAGATTCTTCTTCCAGATCTCAGCCAGAATTCCTTGACTGATGAGATCTGCAGCATGCTTTTTCTGCCAGTGTGGGTGGAGCAGGCCAATCCTACTGGAGTGAGATAGTTCCTCAGATAACCTGGACTGATGCCATAAAAAGGCTTCAAAGGAAATGACCAATACCTTGAATTTGACCCAGAAGCAAACTGGCAACAAGTGCACCTTCCACAACAGTATTGTTACCTTATGGAGCCCAAGAACTATTCACATAGCTGCATATTGTACCAGATGAAGCTTCTAAAGTCTTCAAGGGTAGCCCCATATAGACCACATTGCAATAGTTCAGACATGAAATGACCAGGGCCTGAATCACTGAGCATAAGAATTCACGATCCAGGAAAGGATGCAACTGGTGCACAACACAAAGTTGTGCAAAAGCTCTCCTAGACATGACTGCCACCTGCTCATTGAGTAAGAATTGAAACTCCAGGAAAGCCCTCAAATTGCGCTCAGGGTCTGTCTGGGGCAGTGTCACCCTCCAGAACTACAGATGTTCTGGATCCTGAAACCTCATTCACCCAAAGCCACTAAGGCATACCAGGTTTCATCCAAAGCTAATTGTCCCCCCATCCAGACACACACACCCCCACAGCCTGCAGGCACAATGGAAGAGTAGTGACACATTATTGGCTCACCAGGGATGAAGATATAAAATTGAGTATCATCAGCATACTGATAGTACCTCATCAGATAATTTAGCAGATAATTTCACCCAGAAGCTTCACGTAGATGTTAAAAAGGAGTGGAGAGAGTCTGAAGTTTGTGCTACACCAACTTTCTCCAACCTTGGAGAAAGGAGACAAACTGTTGAAAGACTGTGTTGCCCAGTCCCAGAGCTCACAGCTGACCCCAAAGGATATCAGTTGTATCAAAGGCCTCTGACAGGTCAAAGAGAGTAAGGTTGGATTAACTACTCCATCCTGCTCTTACAAATGTGACCAATGCTGTTTCTGTCTCTTGCTGATTATCTTCACTATAATCTATTGTCTGTGAAGTCACCACAAAAAGTAATGAGAACTGAATATAGATAAGCTTAACATGACCTTTCTTTTTCTTTATTTTCTTTGTAGGACCTTTCAAGCCCTGTGATTGCCTCTTTGGTAGTTGGCTGATCAGAGTTGGAGTTTGGACCTTAATACTTTTAGCCTTTATTTGTAATATATTGGTGATTGCAACAATCTTCCAAGTTCCACTGTTCATCTCCTCTATAAAGTTTATAATTGGACTAATAGCTATTGTAAATACTCTCATGGTTGTGTCTAGCAGTGTGCTTGCTAGTGTGGATGCATTAACCTATGGAGTCTTTGCTCAATATGGAACTTGGTGGGAAAATGGAATTGTTTGTCATGTTATTGGAATTCTTTCCATCTTTGCTTCAGAGGCTTCTATTTTCTTGCTCACCTTAGCAACTGTTGAGCGTGTGTTCTCTGTTAAATATAGAACAAAATTTGAAACCAAACACACTCTGGCTAACATAAAAATAGCCATCATCTCTTGTTTTGTACTGGCTTTAATAATTGCTGTGATTCCAATACTCAGTGACAGTGGATATGGACGTTCTCCCTTATGCATTCCACTCTCTTTTGGAAGACCATCAGGTGTGGGTTATACAGTAGCAATGATTTTAATGAACTCTTTTTGTTTTCTTGTAATGACAGTAGCATACACAAAACTCTACTGTAGTATGGACAAGGGAGAAATGGATAGTATTTTAGATTGTTCCATGATCAAACACATAGCCTTATTACTTTTTATTAATTGCATTCTCTATTGTCCTGTGGCCATCTTTTCATTTTCATCATTATTAAACTTTCATTTTATTGACCCAGAAGTAATCAAACCAATACTTTTAGTGATTGTTCCCCTTCCTGCATGTCTAAATCCACTTCTCTACATACTTTTTAATCCTCATTTCAGGAAGGACCTGAGAAGCATTCAAAAGCTTTCATTTGGATGGAAAACATCAAAAAATGTTAGTTTGGTCTCTGTCAATTCAGAGGATGCAGAGAAGCAGTCGTGTAATTCAACCCAAGCTCTAGTAACCTTTGCAAGTGCCAGAATATCATATGATCCAGTAGTGCCATCATCCTGCCAATTAAATGAAGGCTGTAACCTTTCATCCATCACATTTGTCCCATGCCACTAACTTCATTTCAGAGGTAGTGGTGAGGTTTAAAAAAAAATAATAGATGAATGTGCATGTATTGCTTATAAAGAGAGAAGCAACCAATTACTTTGATTTTATGGGAAAGAAAACTGAAATTGCGAAATTTCAGTACAGGTAGTCCTCAGCCTGGAACCACAATTGAGCCCAAAATTTATGTTATTACGTGAGACATTTGTTAAGTGAATTTTGCCCCATTTTATGACTTTTCTTGCCTCAGCTGTTAAGTGAATCATTTTCAGTTGATAAGTTAGTAACCCAATTGTTGAGGGAATCTGGCTTCCCCATTGATTTTGCTTATGAGATCACAAAAGAGGATCACGTGACCTTGGGACACAGTAACAGTCATAAGTATGAATCAGTTGCCAAGCATCTGAATTTTGTTCACATCATCGGAATGCTACAAAGGTTGTAAGTGTGAAAAATGGTCATAAGTCACTTTTTTCAGTATTGTTGTAACTTTGAACAGTCACTAAATGAACTATTGTAAGTTGAGGAGTACATGTACATACCCAATATTACCTCTTTTTGAAAAATGCATATGCCGGTTATCTTTTTTTTTTTTTTTTTTTTGATAATAATAACAAAACATAAACAAAAACAATAGAAACAATATTTCACCCTGTGCTATACATAAGAAAGGAAGATTTGGGTCCTTGGATAAATCCTCATGATTGCCAAAATCTGCCGGTTATCTTTTAATGTCCTGAAATTTCCAAAGGTTAGTAGCATTTATGCAATTGACTTCAAATTTTGCAAAGGAAGAAAGAAGGAAGAGAAATGCAAATTCCAAGGAAAGTAAATAAAGGTTCCCTTTTGGGATCTTTTTGTTGTAATGAAACTTCCACTCAATTATTGAAACTAGAGAGGGAATAAATGCTTTATTTAGCGACCATTCAAAGTTACAATAGCTTTAGAAAAATCAGTTTGGACCAGTCCTTGCATTTATGACCATCGCAACATCCTGCAGTCACATGATCACCACCCACATGCTTGTTTCTGACAAGCAGAGTTAATGGGGAGTGCAGAAGTAAAATTGCAAGTTGCATAAGTCACATAATATCTTGCTTAATGACCAAATGGGAAATGGTGCCATAAGCCTGTTATGGTCCCGTAAATTTCTGCTTCCTGGCCGCAGCAACAGAGTTGCCAGTCCCAATTGTGATCAATTTAGCAAGGATTCTGTAGTGCTCTAAGTGTAATTCAGATAATCCTCAATTTACAACCATTTGTTTAGCAACAGTTCAAAGTTACAACAACACTGGAAAAAAGTTAACTGTTGCAGCATCACCATGGTCATATGATCAATATTCAGTTGTTTGTCAACTGGCATGTATTAATGACAGTTGCAGTGTCCTGGAGTCACATGATAACCATTTGTAATCGATATGTCTGAAAGCCAAGAATGTTACAAGGAATTCTGAAAACAGAAAATACCAAATAAAAATGGCTTTTGATCTTTGCATAACTTGTTGGCATCTGAGATTCTGTTGAATCTTAGGATATCTATTAACCTAGTGGACTTGGTTAGTCATAGGAATGATATAAATAGAATAACTTACATGAAGTTCTGTGCTTTTTTAAAATTTTTAAACAGTGAAGCCTAGAGCTGAAAGTTTATTCTTCAAACCATTTCAAATTAGAAATCATCTGCCAATTCTTGAAAACATATCTTACTACATTTATTTAATTTTTCACAGTGGTTTGATAATATGTAAATTTTTCCCTTATGACTATATTTACATTACTATACAAATTTAAGAAGTAAAAGAAAAGCATCTAAGAAATTACTTTAATATTAAAATAAACAGCAGATAACATAAATCAGGATACAATGCATCATGTATAAGCAAGTTAAATTAAAAAATTCAAGTATAATTTAGAAATATTAAATTTCACTTCAGAGAAGATTTTAAAACACAATCTGTAAATATAGAATTATTTATAGTAAAATCATAATCATATATGAGAATAAGGCATGTAGTTTCATGTTGCTTTAATTACTAGATTTCTATTTCCAGTTCATCTGTTTAAATTTGTTATCTGTAAATATGTAAATTTCTACTGATTGTAAATACAGTGGTACCTCTACTTACGAAATTAATTCGTTCCGGAAGCCGTTTTGTAACTTGAAAATTTTGTAAGTAG
>JAEANM010017046.1:0-13078 GCA_017656035.1 Myanophis thanlyinensis
CGGAGAGAAAAAAGAAAAAGTTTTCTTCTGGGACTTTTCTTCTGCTAGTAACTAGTTCAGTGGGCTGGATTAAAAAGCCCAACGGGCCGGATGTGGCCCACGGGCCGTAGTTTGCCCATGTCTGATCTAACTCATGGAAGGTCCTGTTACACTCGCCGAGCATTTGTAACAATACAATGTGTTAATCAGTGTGGCTTGCTTTAGAATTAAATTGGGGCTCATTCTAACCCTGTGATTTCAAAAAAATAAATAATACATTTTCTTCTGTTTCATCGTGATAAATATCCTGTATTTCTTTGATGAACAACTGTATTTCTTATAATGTTGGAACAAGACTATGTCATGTTGAATTTGCAAACAAGGGGGGAAAGGGTGGAAAAATGTTTGATAGTGGACACATCCCTAGTAGGAATGCTTTTTTAAAATAAATATATAAGATACTCAAATATTGGTTGGTTATATTAATTATTCTCTGAATTTTTGAGGACTGAATTAATCCAGCAGTTAATTTGTCTACAATATGGATAGACAATAAATATGTTTGTGTTCAGATCCCCATACTTAAAAATGCACAAGAGACAAAGGAACACGATAGTGTGATTGATACTCCTGTCACTGCAAAGTTTAGCCATCAATTTCAGCCCGCTTGTCCAGTTGTTAAGTTTGGCAAACAGATTTTTTTTTCCCCCTTATTTTAAATCACTAGTAAATTGTATTGTTATTTGTTGATTTAAGCACTGAAACTATTTAGGAACAATCTGGGTCCATAAAATGCTTGCTGGTGGTCTAAAGCTCTGTTCTCATATTTTCATAGTTATGGTGACTATCCTAAACTCCCAGATCAATCCGCACAAGAAAGAAATCCTTGGTATGAATGGGATTACCCTGAACTGAGGCGCAATTTTGGAGAACCGGTAAGAAGAAAAATTAATTTGGGGGGTTTACCTATTTTTCAAATTCAGTTTGTAACCCAGAATCCCATGTTAAAATTAATTAATAATGGAATATCTAAGTGCAATAAAACATTTGGTAAAAAGTTCAATCCTTCCATGAATCCAATGCTCAAGCATATTCTCTGTCTTTGTTTCTCCAATATTCTTTACATCAGCACTGAAATATCCCTACTTTGATTCTGGTATTGACATTATTTTTGTATCCTGGAAAGGACTAAAATACTACTGTGTCCTTGTTAAAACTTGGTCAAAGGTTCTTTATTGGCCAGCTCTTGCCTCAGAAGCTATATAAATAGTAAAGTGATGTCTTCGATATGCTATTCTAGTATACTTGGACATTTTATTTGTTTGACATAAATATTTTGTCAAACAACATTTCAACTTGCACCTAGTTCTTGAGTTACAACTGTAATGGAGCCTGCCTATGATGGTCATAAAGTGGGTTTTCAGGATGCCCATGGACAGTAAAACTTTCATAAAACACGCTCGTGTGATTGCAGGATGTTGCCATAAATTTGGCCTGATTGGCTAGTGCCTGAAGTGTGTTCACATGACTCAGGGAAGTGACCATTGGAACTGTGAATCCAGGTTGTAAATATCTCCCAAGTTGGTCCGCTGGTACTTTGAATGGTCATTAAGCAACTGGTCGTAAGTCAGGGACTACCTACCGGAATGAATTTTTATTTCATTCATTGAAGCCAGCTTTAGATCTTTGTTTAGCGATCAGAGTTTTCTTCAAAATTCAGAGAGAAGTTTTATAAGTGAAATGGAGTGACTGGGTTTTTTTTTAATTAAGAACTGCTGATTAATGATATTTCCAGCAGCAACTTTGTGGACACTGTTTAACACAAAGGAAGCAGAAAGAAATCAGTATAAACAAGTCTCTTACTGCCGTATTTAATTCTGTCTCCTCTTATCATTTTTTTAATCAGTTGCACCGGAACTTCGATTTATTTATACGGACACGTGTTGATACGTCCCCGACTCCCATTTCCTGGCATATCATGAAGAAATATTTTTGGGGTTTTTTTGGAATCATATTAGTCATGTCTTTTGTTGGTGAAATGTTTCCAATATACCAACCTGTGGTAAGTTCTGAATCTACATTTTTTTTCCCCAAGAGATCTTGAATCTCTGCCTAAATTCTAGTGCCTCATATAATTCAGAAAAAGGAAACACCCTCTCATCTATTAAAATCATTTTTTTTATAGAAGCATTTTTTATTTTTCCAATATAACTTGCACAAAGGATACAATAAAACCGGTATAACGTTTCATTTCCATAAAAAACCATTTACCTATTTGTTTTCCTTGTCCGTAATTTACAATATATTTTATCATCTATCTCCTGTTCACATATGTACGTTATTTACATTGAATTTTATCTAATATATCTTAAATCTTGTAGAACTTTATTTTTCAAAGAGTCTTTTACATTACCAAGTTCAAGATTCACATTTTCTCTAGAAACTGCTCATGAATTCTGAATGGTTTTTCCCCCGTCAGTCTTTAATCATTAGAGTTGAGTTACAACCCAGCAGCCATATATATAGTGGTTGACACATATTTGGAAAGTCCGATAAGATTTTCCGTAAACAGTGCAGACTAGTAGGAAGGAGAAGCGGGTTAAGAGAAGGACTTGAGATTTCATTGGTGTGAGGGGGGAGGCATAATTGTCTGAAAAAAGTGGCAGTAAGAAAAGAGAAAAGTAGATGGATATTTAGAGAAATAGCTTCTTGAACACAAAACAGTTGCTGAGTGTGCTGGCTACATTGCACATCCTGTGAGCAGTGAGGCTTAAAATCCTTTTGTTTGTTTGTTTTTTGATCTCAAGCTACCTGGGTAATCAATGTTTTTATTTGAAATGCGTTTGAGATACTCCCAAAGACAGAGGCAAGAAGACTTTCTTTGTTTTTGCTTGAAAACATTTCGCTTCCCATCCAAGAAGCTTCTTCAATTCTGAATGAATGGTGGAGAATGGAAGGATTGATATTCCTTGCAGTCATCTGGTAACTTAACACTCTTTCTGAGAGTTTATGACTCTCAGAAAAATAATTGACTCTCAGAAAGATACTGCATAATTTACTGTGATTTTATGGATATTGTGTATGCTCTCTATTATGCAGATCCTGCATAATTTACTCTAAATTTGTGGACATCGTGAATGCTCTCTATTTCTAATCTCCAGGGTAAATTTATCCTTACTATTCTGTTTTCTCCAAGTCTGTCTGCCTCAGGGTAAGATAATAACTTTTCAACCCTATTTATTATAGTGACCACTAATAATTTCCTAAGCATTTTTCATCTTTTTCTTTTGGGAAATGTCTGTGGTAACCCATGCCGTTTTGTTTGGTAAAGTCTAAAATCTGTTTGAAAAGCAAAAACATGTTTTATTGTTAACTCTTTTGCCATATGTGTGATGCCTTATAAAAGGATGAATTGTGGTCTGTGGAAGTGTAAAATAAACATTTTAAAAATTAGTTTGTTGTCAGCACATCTTCTTTCTTAATTTATAGTAGACCAGCATAATTTAAAATTATACACACCATTTTTCCTGAATTATTTAAATGCTGAGAATTGAAATCAATTGAAGAAAGCAGGTACATAAGCTTCTGTTTTACAAACCTTATGTTCCTATTTTAATTTTTGTGTGATCCTATGATTGGAATTGTAAGAACACAGAGAAAAAAAATTCACACTAAGCTCCAAATCTAGCTGAACAAAGTCACAAGTATGCTCATATACTAGACCTAAAACAAATTAACCACAGTGTGGCTTAATATGATGACCTGGTTAAACCACGCTAAGACTATCTCTGTGTTTCCACAATATGCGAAAATCCAAATTATCAACACATTTTTTTCACAGTCCATTGTGCTATGTGCCCGTAGCCTTAAATTTGATGGTATTAACCATAACAAGTTACAGGTACAGTATATAGATTCCATTTGCAGCCTGGATTAATAGAACAATTGTGCTTTATATAATTTGCTGTTAATTGTTCTGTTTTCAAGATTTGGTGGTGTGATTGTTGTTGTTTTTCCTCTCTCTTTATGGAAAAGAAATGACATTTTTGTAGGCTGCCCCAAGGAGGAATGGGATCTCAATTTTTCTAGCAAACATCTGGTAAGATTCTGTTCCATGGTCCCCAAAAATATCTTGTCTCCCAAACCTCAGCCCCCCCCCCAAAAAATGTCTTTTCTCAGTGCGTGTTTAAGAGAGCCAGAAGAAACTCAGTCAGAGCTGGTGTCTTAAAAGACAGATTGGTTCAGAAACATTTAAATCTTTTTTTTTGTTGTTGTTGTTCCTGCTCTCATAATATAAGTAGAAAGAGACAAACTCGAGAATTTGTGAATAAAGCAGTTCTAGCAGCAGGAGAACTTCACAAAGTAGAGTGGAAGTGTATTACTTGTAGGACATTTGCTGAAAGTCACTTTGGGACATCAAAGCCAAGTGTCCACGGAGAGACTTCAGCTTTGCCCTGAATCTCTGCAAAGTAAGTAAAGCATGGGTAAAACATATTCCCAAAGTGGATGTATTTGGAATCCATATACAAGCCTCTTTTTCAGGGTCTAGTTCAAAACATTTACCTATCAACATAGTTTAACTGTTGATGTTGGTCTTGATCCAGAAAGGCTCTGTTGAAATCGCCACTTGACTATATTGGGTGACTTTAGGCTTGTGCCTCCACCCAAAAGAATTGTGGTTGTGACAGACAAAGATGAGGGAAAGGGGTTTATCAGAGTTTGCAGGAGCAAACACATTCAGAAACACACACAAGTAACTGATTCCATTATATATATAAAAAAAACTTCTCTTTATATATAATATAACATGAAGTAAGTATAAAATACCAAGAGCAGGTTTTTTCCAACGTGGTAGTCAACACAAGAAAACACAAGCAGAGGAGAGGAGTTAACAGTTTCAGTTCAGAGCTCAGCACATACTAGTTGCAGTTTCTTGAGCTGCAGAGCTAAGCCACACCCAGGCTCCTTGCTGTCTCCAGCAAATACTTTCAGTTTCCAAACAGCTCCCATTGGCTGATCTGTTGCTATGCCTATTCATTGGCTGTCTTTGTTACCATGTCTCTTACAAGTCTTGAACTCTCATATACTGACAGGGTTCTTGTACACAGCTAGTCCTCAACTTATAACCACAATTGAGCCCAAATTTTCTGTTGCTAAGTGAAACAGTTAAGTGAATTTTGTACCATTTTACAATCTTTTGTGTCACAGTTAAGTGACTCGCTGCAGTTAAGTGAGTAACACAGTTATTAAGTGAGTCTTATTGACTTTGTTCACAAAGGGGAATTGTGTGACTTCAGGACACTGCAATGATCATAAATATGAACGAGTTGCCAAGTGTCTGAATTTTGATCACATGACCATGGTGGTGGTGCAACAATTGAGTACAAGACAGTCATAGGTCACTTTTTTCAGTACCATCGTTAACACTGAATGTCCCTGAACGATCTGTTGTAAGTTGAGGTCTACCTGCGCTACTTGGAGTTCTCAAAGGGAATAAGTGTAGTGCAGATGATCCCTAAGTGTCTTAGGAATCTGGGGATGGAGTATGAGCAGTGGGAGAGAGGAAATCATCCCAAATGATGTGCAAATCCGCCCATTTGTTTTTTGCCCCTGTTCAACTTGTGAAATGGGTATTTTAGAGGGAGGGAGGGAGGGAGGAAGGAAATGTTAGTACCACCCTGAATGGTGATACTGTCATCAGCACAGATTTTTTAGAAATCCAACCTTCCAACCTTGTGATTAATCAAGGTCAGTTAAGTGGTACCATATTACCTGCATGCAGTGGTGGGATTCAGCTGGTTTGCACTGGTTCAGTAGAAATGGTAGCTAATTTTTGTTGAACTCGGTTAACTGGATGAATAGCGTCCATTTCAATCTGTCCAACCCCGCAGTGCCTCAGCCAGGCCCATGGGGCCTGCGTATAAGGGAGCAGCCCAGGGCCAAAGTGCTAGCAGAATGCCAGAGAGTCGGGGAGGGTGCTGAAGTGAGTGGGTGTCCTCCCTGCACTGCCCATGCTGACTGCCCCTTCCCAGCCACAGCAGGAATGCTGCTGCATTCAAGTGCTGATAGATGCTTGCCTTCCCTCCAGTAGGCCTAAGCAAAGCTGGCATCTGCTAGCATCTACCTGAGCGACACAAACAAAAGTTTGTGGGACTAAAAAAAAGTTCAATCAATTAATTCCAACTTCTCGTGGGAAAACAAAAAAAGATCTCACAAAGTTGGAATTGATTGATTGAACTTTTTTTTTAATCCCACAAACTTGTTTCCCTACACATGACAGCAAGAAATGCAACAGAGAAACACAATAGAGCTAGAAATCAGGTAGGCAAAGAAATACTTGGAAGGAAATGAGGGCATTTGGGTCCCAGGCACTGAAATGGGCCCATGTCTCTCCAGCAGTTGCCCAGGCCTGCTGGAGGGAAGGCCTTCATCTACCGGCACTAAAATGTGGCAGCATTCCAGCCCCTCCCTGGCTGGGAAGGGGCAACCAGTGTGGGCATTGCAGGCAGGACAAGGTGAGAAACGCTATGGAGAAATGAGCTGGAAATCAAGTAGGCAAAGAAATGCTTCAGGGAAGTGAGGGCATCTGGGTGGTGGGTGGGGCAAGCTCCGCAGTGCTGTGCTGCAATGAAAAAGCAGGAAACAGAGCGGCCAGTGCAATGGAAAGAGGAGGCCGCTTTCCCTCTTCTCCCTGCTCCTCTTCCTTCCTTCATGCCGGCCACTCCATTTCCCATTTCTCCAATGCCCAGGATTCATTTTGATAGTGTGGGGGATGTAGTTTAACAACCGGTTCACCCAGAGTCAGGTTGGCTGTCACAGAGGCTCGTCCTACATGTGCGGCAGAGCTGGATGATGGGGATGGGCCACGCCTCCCACGACAGCCAATTTGACTCTGGACAAACTGGTTGTTAAGTCATTTGAATCCCACCACTGCCTACATGGGTCTCAATGAGACACTTAAACGAAAAAAAAGTAGCATAAACCCCAGCATCAGAGGTGAAATTCAGCAGGTTCTAGCAGGTTCACTAGAACCAGTAGTAAATTTTCTAAGCAGTTCGAAGAACCGGTTGTTAGAATAATTTTTTTTCCACTTTATAGGGTTAATCCTGTAAGGAAGGCAGGAAAGAAACATTCTGGTGTTGTTTCTAGCCTTATCTTTATTGTCCTACTTACAGAAACTGCCCACCCAGTCACATAACACCCCCCCAGCCACGCCCACCAAGCCATATCCACAGAACCGGTAGTAAAAAAATTTGAATTCCACCAGTGCCCAGCATGGTTAGATTTTCCTGTGATTAAGCTTCTGGGTTGTTGGTGTTTTTTTCATTTAGGTGTGGGCATGCATTCCAAGTTTGCATCTCACTGCCTTTTACAAGGAAAGGCAGAGCATTGTTCTCCATTTGTTTTCCTCTAAAGACAATAATAAGAAGTCAATTGTCAGGTAAGTATCGGTGTTGCACTGTATAAATAGCCTCCGTGAATAATTTATCAGGTAGCAGAAGTAGACATTTTGTGCTGAATTGAATGGAATTCGGTCCATTTGCTTTCAACTGGGACATCCACTTAAGTGCTGAAGCCTTGTGCATCTGAAGCAAGAATGAAGAAAATAAAGATTCAGCATCCTACAGTCACTTGATAGGTGTTTCAACTATCTGATTTGTTTCAGATTCCCAATGAAATGGGAACATCATCCCTTCTTTCTAATGCAAAGGTATCAGGTTTGAGTAGAGCACAATTCTGGCTTGCGGATGAAGTATATGGGAAAAGTGATTCGAGATTTGGTTATGGGGTCTCCCTCCCTAATAGTTTTGTTTCATTTAATCATATTTATTCTGACTCTGAAGAATTCTGAGATTGGAAATTAGCTCACGCATCTGCCGGGGCAAGTTATTCTGAAGGCAAAATCTGCTTTCGTCTTGGAAATAAATTTTTAACACGCTTTTACTAATAACGATCATCAGAGTGGGTTGTACCTGCTAATGTGACTTACAAAGTGTACATTGCTGCAACATTTGAATCTAAATCAGCAACATCTTTCCGCTGATTTTTCAGACAGAACAAAAACCTTTGCAATTTACACAATCATACCTTTTGTAAAGAATGCCAAACACATCATCGCAAGGTTGGAAGAAGAAATTACATAAAAGATAAGGGGCATTTTAGGATCTGTTATTGGTTAGTTTTAATTAAGTTAACAATTCAGAAAAAGGGAAATGTTCTCATTTAATAGAAGATCAGGCTTGAAAGGGACTTTAGAGGACTTCTAGTCCAACCTCCTGCTCAAGCCAGAAACCCTATACCATATCAGACAAATGATTGTCCAATTTCTTTTTAAAAATATACAATGTTGGAGCACCCAATCCAAGTTGTTCCATTGATTAATTGTTGTAACTGTCAAATAAATTTCTCCTTAGCTCTAAGTTGGTTCTCTCCTTAATTATTTTCCATCCATTGCTTCTTCCCCTGCCTTTAGATGCTTTGGAAAATAGCTTGACTCCCTCTTCTTTGTGGCAGCCCCTTAGATATTGGAACACTGCTATCATGTCACCCCTAGTCCTTCTTTTCATTAAAGTAGACGTACCCAGTTCCCGCAACTGTTCTTGGGAGGTGGACCAATCTCATCCAGGTGAGACATCCATGGACATTCTCAGTCATGCAGGTCATGGTTATCCCTAAGGTGCGTTTTCAAGAGGCAACTGGACTTTCTGTTTTTTCTTTGAAGATGTTTCACTTCTTATCCAAGAAGCTTCTTCAGCTCTGAGCAGAGATGAGCAGAGCTGAAGAAGTTTCTTGACTGAGAAGCCAAACATCTTCAAAGAAAAAAAAACCAAAGTCCACCTTGGGGATTCAGGTGAGATGTTGAAAAAGCACCTTGAGGATTCAGGTGAGATGTTTCCTCAGATAGCCTGGGCCCATGCCATGGATCTTTTTTGCTCAGCTTAAGGTTGCAAACATACCTAATACTCCTTCCTCTTCCTATTTGTCCTAACAATAACAATTCTGTGAGGTGGAGAGAGAGGGATTGGGTCAAAGACTAGGCTATGGCTACAATTCACAGTCTCCTGGTTTCTAGCACCTTTTGCCTCTCTAACACACTGACTCTCATATGCAGTGTTCTGACACTCAGGACATTGACCTACTCAGGAACATTTAAAACATCTGACCTAATTTTTCAACCAAGATCATTCTTCCTTGTTGAATTATTATATTAGGTTGTTGCCTAATTAAGAATTTTGGAGAATTCAAAAGCTTGATTGTTCGTTTTAGGCAATTTTTCTCAGCTTTAAGATGTGTGGCAGCTTTAAGATGTGTGGATTTCCACTCCCAGAACTCCCCAGTGAGCCTGCTGACTGAGGAATTCTGGGAGTTGAAGTCTACTCCTCTTAAAGCTGCCAAGGTTGAGAAACATTGCTTTAGGCCATTTCAGTTGATAAAACTGAATTTTAAATGTTTGTCCCTTTTTTATGTACCAAGACAGCAGTGTTTTTAAAAATATAATTTGGCACTTCACACCAGAATATAGTTAGCAGTTAATTTATGGGATACTGTTGTCTGTCTCTCTTTTTATCTTTCTGCATATTGTGGATGTTTCTATTTTCCTGACATTGGGTGGCTTTTCTTCATTTGGCTTGTAACAAGTACTTTGCAAAATTATAAGAATGAAGTATTGAATAGGAAACATTTGTTTTCTTTCTATTCCTATCAATTCAAGAGAGTCTGGTCTGTGATACATGACACCATACCTGCTAGCAGGTTGAAAAATATTTTATTCATCTCCTACCACCTTTATAACTTATACATCAATGTGTCTTTCAGTCCCTAAAGATATAGATCCAATCAGTTGGTTGGAACAAGGATGTTTATTTGACTATGTGGTAGCATCTTTGTCTAATTGAAACCAAGCAATGCATTCAAGCAATGTGAGGTCTAATTCATGGCACTAAACAGCATATTAAAAAGCAGAGACATCACCTTTCTAACAAAAGTCTGTAGTCAAAAGATATGGTTTTCCCAGTAGTAATGTATGACTGTGGGAGTTGGACCATAAGGAAGGCTGAGCACCGAAAAAAAATGATTCTTTAGAATTGTGGTGCTGGGGAAGATTCTTGAGAGTCCCTTGGACTGCAAGGAGATTATATCAGTCAATCCTGAGGGACATTAACCATGACTGTTCTCTGAAAGGACAGAAACTGAAGCAAAAGCTCAAAAACTTTGGCCACCAAATGAGAAGAAAGAACTCATTGGAAAAGGCCCTGATGTTGGGATAGATTGAAGGCAAAAGGAGAAGAGGACAAAAGAGAACGACATGGTATGTGCATGTCATCGACACAACAAACATGATTTTGGGCAAACTCCAGGAGACAGTGGAGGACAGTGGGGTAGTGACTGATGTGCTATGGTTTACGAGGTCATAAAGAGTCAAACATGACTTAGGGACTGAACAACAATCATGACAAAAAGTGGAGGGAGAGAATGTTTCACCAAGGAATATGGAGGTCAATTTTCTTAATAAATGTGAGCAGAACTTGAAGATTTTATGTAACTTGGTGATGTATTTGCTTAGATTGCATTTGAGTAATTATTCTGTCAGAATTTCAATGTTAACATCATTGACAAATTTTAACTTTCAGACACTTTGGTATTTATTTTCAGGTATCAGCTCTTTGAGCTTGGTCAGGAAATAGACTTCTCAAGAACTGGAACTATATTCAAATAAAACTGAATAAAAGATAAATGCCTGATTGTCTTTTCCTGCCCCTCCTTTTAATACATTCATTCCTGAATGTATCAAACAATTACCCTTCCCATTCTAGCTGCTATTAGCCTCATAAGTAAGGTCTGGTGGCTCATTGGAGATTTAATAAAAAACATCTTTACTGATGATCTTCATAATTAGGAAAGACAGCAAGATGAGAATGCAACACTCAGATATTTTACTGCCCATCTTGCCTACTGCTGATGTAGCAATGTCTTTGTAGCCAATAGTTTAAGTCAGATGTTTTCCGCTCTTCAATTGTCATTGTTTATACTGGACAAACCTTCTGTTAGAAAGCGATAGCATACATTCAAAACAGACAGAGGGGAATACATATCATTTAGCTCACAATCATACTTTGACACTTATGCAGTTACTTCCAGCAGTCATATGATATTAATATCATAAAGTAACTATGGAAATGTCAATACAGGCAAGCAAATTTATCCTTTTGCACAACTAACAAAGTACCATATGGATATGAGGCTTCTCAAGCTATAATAGCAACCTCACGGCAAAAGCTTCAGGGACTTAGTTGAAGCTCTGTAGATTCCCCCAAGAGTAGCTGGACATTTCAAGGAAATTAAATATGTACAACACAGATATATTACGAGAACTGGGCTGCTGGAAAGTTATTGATTAAGGGGGCTATCTGTCCTCAAGAATAATAAGGTGTATACAGTATAAAGAGGAAAAGTAATATTAAAGGTACTATGGATGCCAATTCATAAAATAAAGGAAATTCCTTTACTGACAAAATCCACCAATTACCTTTTTAATATTAGTTGTATGAAAGCTCAGGAACTCTTGATAAGGACAAGGAATGGTCAGAGGGGCCCTTCAGAAGTTGTTGGGTTTCAACTTGCATCTGTCCCTGATCAGTTGCCATGCTGGATAGACAGATGGATAGATGGATGGATAGACAGACAGACAGACAGACAGACAGATGATACAATAGATATATATTCAAGAATATTTGAAGCATCACATACTACTCAATATTACATATGGAGAATCCAATGTGCTGACATCAGAATATTTCTATATATGATCTTTAAAAAATCTGTAATCAGATTGGCATTTGATTTAAAATTCAATCATTAGATGATAGTATGAGGCACTAGAAGAATTTTTGGGGTACAATTCCTTTGTCAGAAACTTAGTAGTGGAACAGCATCTGCTGAGGTGTATTTAGGAAATCAGCATGAAAATAATTATACCCAGGGGTGAAATTCAGCAGGTTCTAGCAGTTTCGCTAGAACAGGTAGTAAATTTTCTAAGCAGTTTGGGAAAATGGTTGTTAGAAGAAATCTCCTTTTGTTTTTTTTCCACTTTACAGGGTTAATCCTGTAAGGAAGGCAGGAAAAATACATTCTGGTGTTGTTTCTAGCTTAATTTATTTATTTATTTGATTTATATACTGCCCCCTCTCCCTGCTGCTCACTCAGTCACATGACCTTCCAGCCATGCCCACCAAGCCACACCCACATAACTGGTAGTAAAAAAATAATAATTCTACCACTGATTATACTGATTATAAAATGGAGGTCATAAATTGCAAAAGCAGGAAATTCTTTATTTGCTATACATTAAAACTATATCTTAAATAACAAACTTGAGTTTTAAAATGTGTTTTTCTTTATCTGTGGATGCCTTTATCAATGAATATGCAGACGCTTATCATTATTACTCAATTCTTCAGGATAGAATTTAAGTATATTCTCATACTCAAAGAAAACTTGTAAACTTTATAATGTAGATACCATAGCATTAAATCAGAGCAAGGAAATTATGTGCAGAAATGGCAGAATTACAATGCTCAATGCCTTTTGTTCAATGCCAATGTGAAGATAGGATTACCAATACCTGGACTGAGATACAATCCTTGTGCTGCCATTGAATGATAATCTGGATCTTTGCAGCCCAGATATGGTATCCTTAGTGATGCAAATATATACTATGAAATATATCAATGTTTTTTCCCCACACACTGCACGAGCCTAGTCACTATAGTTTTATAACTTCATTTTCAAAGGACCACACTGATAGGAAGGTTGTTAGCTAGGTAGTCATAGGCTCAAAGTGGGGGGAGCATATTTCTGTTCATAAAAACAGAAACAATAGGCTGAAAAGCTGAAATGCAAGAATAATATTATGCTAAATTGCATTAAGCACACAGTTGTCTGATACCCTTGGACTGTAGAACTGACACTGCTTCCTACTTTGTTGTCATGGACACAGTTGAACATCTGCCTTGGGTAAAACATGGGAGGATGTGTCATATTAGTTGATGAATAAAAGCAAGGTGGGGAAAGAAAGAAAGAAAGAAAGAAAGAACGAAAG
>JAEANM010017048.1:0-13077 GCA_017656035.1 Myanophis thanlyinensis
AGATTCCCTGCTAGCTGCTTCCAGCAACTTAACTAGCAGACACACATTCCTATACACATAATACCAACCTCCCCCCCCCCCACATAAAAATTTCCGTTTGAATCTTGACACTCCATTTGTTTGAGGATGATGGGTGGAGCTTAGACCCTGGATTGAGCATAACAACTTCAGAAACTCCTGCCAAAAACGAGAGGTGAATTGGTCTGAAATAATTTGGTAAGGTAGTCTGTGTAACTTATAAACATGCTGAATGAATCACTTGGCAAGAGTTTTGGCAGAGGGGATCTTAGAGCAGGGGACAAAGTGCACTTATTTTGAAAACAGGTCTGTAATCACTCATATGACTGTGTTCCCCCCACTTTCTGGCAGTTCAACAATGAAGTCCATGGATATCTCTTTCCATAGGGCTTTGGATTAACAACACTCTGAAGGAGTCCTGCAGCTTGTCAAGAGGCCTCTTAGCAGATGCACAGATAGGACAATTGGCCACATAGGTTTCAATGTTCTTCTTTAATGGAGGCCGCCAGAATTGCTGTTTGATGAAATGTAAGTTCTTCATGAAACCAAAATCATTAGCCTGTCCCAATATGACCCCTCTAAGGCTGCCAGGGATGTATAATTTGGCACCAATTCAAGCCAGGCCATCCCGTATGGTGTACTCATTCAAGTGGGATAGGAACCAGTTGTCTTTTCCAGTGCTGCCTTCAGCTCCTTTCTGAGGCCAGTAGGGAGGTCAAAGTCTGGTTTTCTCTGGGCTCTCGTGACAACAAGAGCTGCCACTTGCTTGGAGGAGATTACTGGGTGGATGATCTCAGGGTGAGTGCTGTTGTACTAGGGCAGTCTAGATAAAGCATCTGCCATGAAGTCCCCCCCTGGTAGGTAGTGGAGGGAAAAATGAATCTGTTAAAGTGTTGTGCCCAACGCACTTACTTAGGTGACAGTTTTCAGGGTGTTTTGAGGGCTTCCAGATTTTTATGGTCTGTCCACACCTCAAAAGGATGTTTTCCCCTTCAAGGAAATGACTCCAGGTAAGTAACGCCCATCGGATAGAGAAAGTTTCCTTCTCCCATATCGCCCACGTCTCTCTGTTTCAATAAGTTTCCTGGAAGTGTAAGAGCAGAATTGTAGATCTCCTGCAGCATTAACTTGCAAAAGCACCCCCCCCACACACACACACTGCTATGTCACTGGAATCAGCTTGGACTATGAAGGGGTTATCTGGATCAGGATGTTTAAGGACCAGTTCAGCTGCAAATAGTCATTTAAGTTTCTCAAATGCTGCTTGACACTCCATTGTCCAGTTCAGGGACTGGCTAGGCTTAGTTTGGCCTCCCCTTTTGTCTTCAGGAGATTCATGATGGGCAAGGCAATTTTAGCAAAAGCAGGAATGAATTGCATGTAGAAGTTTGCAGGAAACTCTGTAATTGCTTTCTGGTGCAGGGATGAGCCCAATCCATGATTGCCTGCACTTTCTCAGGGTCCATCTCTATGCCCTCATATGATATACCAAATAGTCAATCTTATCTTAGTGAAAGTCGCATTTTGACAATTTGATATATAGTTCAGCAGCTCTGAGTCTTTTCAGGATCGCATACACAAGTTTGATATGTTCCTCCATGGTTTTGGTATAGATAAGGATGTCAACCAGGTAGACCAGGACCCCCTTGTACCAATGTTCATGTAACATCTCATTGATTAGTTGCATGGGCAGCAATCCTTGAAGCCCAAATGGCAGCACCCTGAATTGGAAGCAACCCAGGGGGCAATTGAAGATGGTCTTCCACTTATCTCCTTCTTGGTGCAGATTTGGTAGTAGGCTTCTTGCAAGTCCAATTTTGTAAATATTTTCCCTTTGGCCAGGTGAGCCAACATGTTCTTCATTAGGGGCAGGGGGTAAACATTTTCCATACACACTGCATTCAGGTTCTTATGTTCCATGCAAAGACAAAAAGAGCCATCTTTTTTCTCATGGAACAGTACTGGGGCAGCCACCCGGGGTCTCGCAGGTTGAATAAATCCCCATTTTAAATTTTTGTCAGTGAAAATTCATAGTTCCTCCAGCTCTCGTGGGGTCATCATTTAAATGTTTGGTTTGGGGAATTTCATTCCTGGGAAGATTTCTATGCCATAGTCTGTGAGGCAATGAGATGAGAGCCAGTCTGATCCCTTCTCACTGAAGGCCTCCCTGAGGTCCCAGTAATCTCTTGGGATCTTCTCCTCTCCCACTAAGCATTCATTTATAGTGGCTGCTAGTTGATTCACACCCTTGGTTCTGGGTGGGGTTTGACTTTCCCTTCCTCCTGGGAGCATGGAACAGATACATAAAAGCCCCTTCCTCCAGTCCACATGAGAATTCCATTTCCATAGCCAGGGTAATCCAAGTATGAGGGGTCTCTCCATTCCTGGGGTCACAATGAAGCTCAGAGTCTCATGATGATCCCCCATCCACATCTCAACTGGCTCAGTTACAAAGTGGGCTGGTCCCCCCCCCAGTTACTGACCCTTCTAACTGGCAGAATGCTGTGGAGTTCTCAGGCTCAGTTCTCTACTACCTCAGGGCTGATCATGCATCTTGTGCACCCACAGTCCAAAAGGGCTAGCATTTTTCCCTGGGAGCCAGAGGAAGGTACCTACAGTTCTACTGGGATGGTCAGGGGCCCCACATGCTGACTTACCACGGGGTCATCATCAGAGTCAGTTTCACTCTCTCCTGGGATGATCAGAGTTCCCAATTCCTCCTGGCCAGAAGGGCCGAACTCTACGACTTCCATTCTTTTCAGTACCATTTGGAGGCTTGGCTGGCTACCTCTTGGTCTTTCTGGATTCTGCAGATGTCAGTTTGAAACTTGGCTTACTGAAGCATTCATCAGCCCAGTGTGCCTCCTTTCTACCCTTGAAGCAAGCTGTGGATCTTGGCTTACCTGATGGACCGACTTTAGGAGTTTTTGATGCTTCTCTTGGGGCAGAGGAGGGCTGGTTCCAGGGGCATCCTCTATGATAATGGTCCCCAGCCTGATCAATTTCCACTTCAGCTGCCAATACATTCCAGTATTGAAAGTCTTGGGGTCTCCTCTGGTGGCACAGCCTTGGTAAACTTCATCATTCAGCCCATCTTTGTAACATTCCATCAGGGTCTCTTGGCACTGGCCATGCATGTGGCCAGCCTCTGGAACTAGAGTGTATTCAGCCACTGACCTCCACCCTTGGCTTATGGTTTTCATCCTGGTCCTGGCTCTGCATTCAGTCAGGGGAACTTTGAAGCATCTGTGAAGAGCCATCATAAACTGGTCGTAATCCCTCAGTTGAGGGGGGCATCATCATTGTGAAGGGAGACCATCCACTCTGCTGCAGTCCCTTCCAGGGCCATGATGACACATCTCACCTTGGCCGCTTTTGCAAAATCCTCATTGTACTATTGCATGATTCCAAACTTGAGCTAGATAGAATCCTAGGATTTTGGGATCCCCTCCGTATTTTACTGCCAGCTGAGGAACTTTTGGAATTTGGTGCCTGTAGTAAATTCCCCTTTCCCCACTGGGGGGGGGGCTTGAGCTGCAGCCACCACTGCTGGGATAGCTCCTGCTGCAGCCCCTGCTGGGCTTGAAGCTCAGTTGGAATGTTAGCAATGACAGCTCCCCCTGCAGCTTGTTCAAAATCTTCATGGGCTGGCTGGAAATTTTTTTGTGCAAAGGCCTTCAGGGCTCTCCGACTCTCCAAAGCCTTTATAGCAGCTGCAAAGCATGAGTCACAGGAGGTCTTCTCTGTTGGTCTCCAGTCCGGGATCCTCTCCATGCCAGTGTCTACTCGCCATCACTCCAGGGTGAAGTTCCTCTGACTCCTCTGGGTGACCTATTCCCAGTGACAATTTCAGATGAACTGCTCTCTCCTCTAGCTGTAATTCCTCTAGCCACTCTAACTCCTCCCAGTATAGATGCAGTGTTGGACAGATCAATTCCTTGGCTCCCAGATCTTGATCACAGCCAGGGTTCAACATGCTGTGCACAGCCCCCACAGTAGACTAGATCTCTGGTATGCTGATTGGGGTAAATAGTTTAGCAATTAGGAACTATCCCCTTAAGGGATTGACTTCTGGGAAATGTAGTTTTATGCCATGTGATCGCATTGGTGTTTCTAATTGGCCAGTGGGGCTTTTCAGATCATAGTTTTTGTCAGGCTCCTTCCCCCCTGAAGGAAGGGGCCATTTTTCTTAATATCCAAGACCGTGTGGAGAGTATTTCTTCTCACATACAGCAAAGGGAATAGGCTTTATATGCCTCAGAAGAATCCCTTCAATAATCATAAGTGTTGATTGAGAATATCTGAAGATAATAAAGCAAGCTACAATTAACCCTTTCTGTTGAGTTTAACTATCTGTGATAAGCAGTCTGTGTACTTGAAACAAAGCATCTGGGCTTGCTGATAAAGCAGACCTTGCTTAATGTCAGGTGTGCCTCTTTGAAAACCCAAGAAAGAAAACCCCCGATTCCACTGAATTAGAGAACAGGTACTTTTAGTTTGAAGTTAATGTCAGTAAACAAAGCCAAGTCTGATATTGAAAGCTTCCCCAAAAACCTACTCTGCAGGGTCCTGGGATGATTGTCCAATCCTCATCCCTTATTGTGTCATCTGGAACATATCTGCAGGTGTTAGTCCTGGGATGGTTGACCTTGACCAGGCATAAACATCTTCTCTCAGGAATGCATGTCTCCCTATTCGTTCCCATGGGCCTCCAGATACCAGCTTGCTTCCCAACCCACAATACCAAGCCCCCCTCCATTACTATGGCAGCCAATAACAGGCAAGCTTGAAAGAGAAATTCAGAGACTGATAATGTTATTGAGTCAGATAGCACATATTCTATATCTGTGCTTTTGGTTTTTCCTTTCCTAACTGTAAAACCTTACTTTCCTCATTATCAAATTTCTTTTTATTAAATAGAGTCCAGTGACTGTTCCCCCCAGCTTGATGTCATCTGAAAATTTAATGAGTTCCCTTTCTATTCCCTCATCTAAATTATTTATGAAGATGTTGAAGAGTACTGGGCATGACAGAATCTTGTGTTACCTCACTACATCCTTTCCTCTGTGTAGATGAAGTTCCATTAAGGACTATATGTTGAATGCAATTTGTCAGCCAGTTACCAATTCAACTGATGATAATACTGTTTATCCCACATTTTTGCATTTTACCATGAAGTAGGTTGTGATTTATTTGTTAAATGCTTTGCTGAAATGCAAGTATTCTATGTCTACAGCATTTTGCTGGACTACTGTACTAATGTAACAATGAAATCTTATGTACCAATAAAACCTCAAACTGTTGCATAATTGTTGCATCATGAAAACAGCTTCTTTTTTCAGTCTTGTATGTAAGAAAAAATCATACTACAAAAATCTAATTCAACTGCAATGACATTTTTATAGTCTTGTGTATAAAACTTTAAAAAGTCAGTCTGTCTTAATGAATATTAGAGATATCCCATTTTGTATGGCTGTCAAAAAACTTTAAAATTATTTTAAAAGTGAGCACAGATTCAGGCTAGAAACTTATTTTTTGTGGGTCTTATTTTCAGGGAGACTTCTGTGGGATATCATGAACATTTAATATTCTAATATATTTTGGCTTTAGTAGCAAAAACTAAATTATCCTGAATTGAATCTTGATTTGCATAACCTGCTGCCACTACTTAAATTCTCATTAATACATCAAGTTCATGAATGAATTCTTGTTTAGTATCTGTCCTCTATTCAATACATGTTGATTTGAATATTAATATAAGAACAATTAATTAACCATCTTCAATGTTTTGGGCATTATTGAAATCTGTATAGGGAAGTTTGATCTGAAATGGTTCATCCAACTTATCATGTAATATTACAGAAGGACTCTGTTCACCTGATCACTTTTCTTGATATGTGTTCAGTTCTGAGGGGGAGTCTCTCTTCATTTGGCATTACATTTTAATACAAAAAAAAATAAAGAAGACTTCAGTGCATCTGTTGCAATGTCAAATAAAAGACAAAAAGAAACAGGATGAGACAGAACAGAAATGGGTTTAACATGTGACGGTTTGAGGTTAACTTGATTTTCAAAGCTTTTCTCATTTTTCAATATGTTTAGTGCTGCAGTTTAATTTTTGTATAATTGACTCATTACAAATGCTTAAAGCTTACTGTCCAATGAATGTGTAAGCAGTATCAGCTAAATACTGCAAAACTGAAACTGAATAGAAACCGAGCATCCATGACTTAAAGGGGATTCCTGAAATTAGGAGAGTAAGAATACTTCTTCTCAAATGATACATTTCAAACTAAATATGAAAAACCCTCATCATTTTATGTTCCACTGCTTCATTTTAAAGATTTGTACTGTTCAATGATGCATCAAATTATCTCTTAACAAAAGTAACTTCTAAAGTTTAACGTTTGTTGTGTCATACACACATCTTCACAATGTTCAGCAGAGTGGAAATATATGGATTAGGGAACAAATGAAGTAGGGTTTATTCCAAAGGCTGTAAAAATGCCTACTGTAAGTAACTACTGTGGAGTCAATCAAGCATTAGGATCATTTTATTATTATTAATGTTCATGTGTACTGAATGGAACAAATAGAGGAAATGCATTACTATAGACAGAAACAGATGATTTTAAGGCCAAAATCCAACACAAAAGCATAGGCTGTAGGAATGCAGTAAATTTAACATGTGCCAAGTAATATACGAAGACACAGTATAGACTGGCTTGTACATAATATTTAGCAAAGATTTGTTTTGCCTGCTTTTTATTGGAGTATCTGGCTTAGTGTTGGTTTATGAAATTTGGCATATTTCTGATATGTTCTTATGTATGATATAACAATCCATAGAGATGAAAGAAAATGTTGGCCAAGATGAGACCTATTTCTCAACTAAAACCACGCAAGACTTCATATCTGCTCCTCCAACCCCACAAAAGTATGTATCCTGAAAAAGTGCATATGTACAGTACAAATACACCTAGGCAGAATATTTATTCTAAAGGTAAAGATTTCCCCAGTAGTATCTGACTCTAGGGGCAATGCTCACCTCCATTTCTTAGCCAAGGGAGTTCCAAAGACTTTTCTGTGGTCATGTGGGCAGCATGACTATAAGCCAAGGTGCACAGAATGCTGTTACCTTCCCACCAAAGTGGTTAAATGCATTCATGCAGAATATTTATTTGATTCCTTATGACATACAAAGCACAAAAATACCTAATCTGACATATCTCTCCCTAAATAAAGCAAACAAAGCAAAATAAAAGTCCCACCAGCCATATAATAAATATAGAGGCTTCAATGTATAAGAAATTTACTGTGCAATATCTGAGCTATTCTCCCATTTTCAATTCTTAGGGGGAAAATATTGAAAGCACAATTCCATTGTACCATATAAGCAGAAACAGACATAGTCTTTTAACAAATTAATGCACACCATTTTGAACCCTGAATTCAACAGTAGTACTTAGTAGCACTTAGACTTATATACTGCTCCATTGTGCTTTATAGCATTGTGTAAATTGTATACTTGTATATACTATTTACAGCAGTAAGAGCATATTGCCCCCAACAATCTGGATCCTCATTTTACCCAGAGCTGAAATTCAGTAGATTCTAGCAGGTTCTCTAGAACCGGTAGTAAATTTTCTAAGCAGTTCGGAGAACAGGTTGTTAGAAGAAATCTCCTTTTGTTGTTTTCCACTTTACAGGATTAATCCTGTAAGGAAGGCAGGAAAAAAACATTCTGGTGTTATTTCTAGCCTAATCTTTATTGCCCTGCTTACTGAAACTGCCCACCCAGTCACATGACCCCCCGCAGTCATGCCCACCAAACCACGCCCACAGAACCAGTAGTAAAAAAAATGTGAATTCCACCACTGATTTTACCTATGTCGGAAGGAAAGTTAAGTCAAGTCCCATCAGGATCAAACTCCTGGTTGTGGGCAGAGTTAGCCTGCTATACTGCATTGTAAGCACTATACCATGACAGCTCATAAATTGAGTAAGTCACACATTATATTAATAGTTTCTCTTCATAATTATACAGTTATGGAAATAGAATGAACTCTTATTCTCTTGTAAAATATGTTCTGCAATTATTTCTTCAAAGTATAGTACACAGTAGGGTGTTTTTTTAAGTTAAACATATACAACCACCATTTTAAAAGAATTATCTGCCTCAAGCAGATGAATAGATTAGAAATATTTAAATTTTCTGTTGAGTAATCCTTTAATATTTGATTAGAGAAACAAGATTTATATTATTACTGCATGGCACTTAAACACTGTTTAAAAGAAAATGAAGCTTGGTCCAAGTTATTTATAGGCAATGAAGTTGGTAGGGTTCTGGAAGCCAGTGTATCATCTTAGTCAGGACCAATGCAGTGAATTTGATTTGAAAAAATGTCCATGTTAAGGAAAGAGTCACATTGTGATTTGAGAGGTCATATAAATTGCATGAAGGCATGGATGTTTAATTGTCTTACTATTTGGATCCATTGGAAATAAGACTGTAGATGCACAAAAGAATCAGGGTCATTTTAGCATTATCATTAAAGTGGGGAGGCATTGTAAAACCATGTTTCAAAAAAGAGTATGAATTTGATTTAGCATTTTTCTTCAAACACATGCTTCTAAAATTACATTGAAACGAAACACCACTAAGATCTGATTTAGCCCACTTTAGCTATGCTTCCCCAAAAGAGCACGTTCAGGTCATGAGTAATATAAATTCAGCTGGTTCATGATAAACAAATGATAATCATATTCAAACCTTCAAATTACAAAATAACAGAATTGGAAAGGACCTTGGACGTCTTCTAGTCGAGCTTCTTACTCTATAGAGGCCCTATACCATTCCAGGGAAGTGGCTGTGCAGTCTCTTCTTAAAAGCCTCCAGTGATATAGCACCCACAACTTTTGAGGGCAAGCCATTCCACTGCTTAATTGTTCTCACTGTTAGGAAATTTCTTCTTAGTTCTAGGTTGCTTTTCTCCTTAATTAGTTTCCATCCATTATTTCTGGCCTTGCCTTCTGGTGCTTTGGAAACAAGTTGATCTCTTCTTCTTTTTGGCAGTCCCTCAAATATTGAAATACTATTATCATGCCACCCCTAGTCCTTCTTTTCACTAGACTCGACAAACCCAATTCCTGCAACTTCTTCATATGTTTTTGCTTCCAACCCCCCTAATCATATTTATTGCTCTTTTCTGCACTCTTTCCAGGATCTCTACCTTTTTTTATAATATGGTGATCAAAAATAGATGCAGTATTCCAAGTGTGATCTTAATAAGGCTTTATCAAATGATACTAATACTTCACATGATCTTCATTATATCCCTCTGTTAATGCAACCTATGATTACATTAGCTTTTTGGATGGCTGTCACACACTACTCACTTATATTTGGGTGATTGTCCACTAGGACTCCAAGATCCCTTTCAGAGTTGCTGATATTGAGCCAGGTTTCACTTAATCTGTATCTGTACATTTGGTTGTTCTTGCCTGTATAAAACCTTACTTTTCTCTACATTGAATTTTATTTTGTTAGATGGGGCCCAGCATTCAAGTCTGTTGAGATCCATTTGAATCTTGAGTCTGCCTTCTGAAATTATGGCTATTCCTGCTTCCTTCCTTTTCTGTAGGTGTAGTTCCATTAAGGGCTACTTGTTGAGTATATTGTAGACCAATACAAATCTATCTGGTGGTGATACTGTCTATCCCACATTTTTTTTAGCTTAGTAAAGTAGGTTGTGGTCTATTTTGTCAAATGCCTTGCTGAAATTCAAATATATTATCCGTTGTGTTTCTTTGATTCACTAATTTAGTCACTTTGTCAAAAAAGAATGACAAATTCTTCAGGAGTTTGTAGTAAATAAATTGGGCTATAATTCACCAAATTTATCTACACACACACACACACACACACATACACATCTATGTTTCAGCAAAAGGTTAAAATCTATCAACTAATTGTTTACCCAGCAGGATTGGCCCATATGATTCAGAAGACGTTAAATAGATATGCAAAGATTATAATAACAATCAAGATAAAAGAAAGCAATATTATTCAGTGGTTGGACATAAGAAATAATACATCTCTAATCACTACAATAGGCTATTGTGGTTTATTTCTTGCCTCTAAAAATGTAGTTTTTGGAGTGTAATAAATATGACAATGATTCAATTGGGAGGATCATATCAGTCCAATAAGACAAAATATGTACAAACATTTTCTTACATATTGAATTTCTTTATACCTCCTTTTATGGTCCAAACAAATAAACCAGGATCAGCTAATCATTGTCATATTTTGCTCACACTTGAAGTAAGAGTTAGGAAACTGCATAAATAGCAAAAAAGTTTGAATATAAATACTGGAATGTAGTCACCCAAATTGGTTAATATAATTAATACTCAATGCATCAGTAAGTGGATATTGAAAAGCACTGAATGCCTGTTTGATCATTCATTAGACTGGAGACATGAAGAATCCCTCATAGACTTTCAATACCCATCTACTTAAATATCTGTTACATAAGAGATTTTATTAGAATCTGATTATTTTAGAAGCTCAGCCCCTTATGATCTGTCTCTTTTTAAACTGATCATATGCTGCTTTATTCTGATCTCTCCTTCCCTTCATTTTCTTAGTTTGTTCATATCACTTTTGATTCTTCCAGCCTCATCTAAAAATCATACAGAAGAAAGCCTCTTTAATTTATCCTCATTTTCTATATATTCATATATTTAATTATCTATCCCAGATATACTGTGTAGCTTCTGCAGTTTAGCAACTATTAATAATGTAATTAATAAATTTTCAATCCAAACTGTCAATAAGCTGTTATCAATCTTTCTTTCACTGCAGTGGTGCAGTGGTTAGACAGTAGTACTGCAGGTTACTTCTGCTGACAGCCGGCTGCCTGTAATTTAGCAGTCCAAATCCCACCAGACTCAAAGACTCAGGCTTCCATCCTTCCAAAGTTGGAAAAATGAGGACCCAAATTGTTGGGGGCAATATTCTAACTCTGTAAAACCACTTAGGGAGGGCTGTAAAGCACTGTAAAGTGGTATATAAGTTTAAGTTTTATTGCTATTTATGTCATTGAGACTTTCAAAGCCATAATCACAAATTTATATAATTACTAAGAATCAATCTAGTAACATAATATTAATTTTAATTTAAGATTGCTCATGTTCAAAAAAGTTATTTATTTCTTCTTAGATTTTCAGTATCAAAATAATATATTAAAAAAAATGAAAATACATTTTCTTAATTGGAAAAAAAAGTGAAACCAGGAGATAAAAGATTTACACTGATCAATACAATAAAATGTATGGTATCTTCCAAAATAATCACTGTGTTAATAGACCAAATATTATTACAGATCATGAATTCCCAGCAGAATAATTCAATCTATTTATTTTAATTAGTATGAGATTTTTCCTCTAGTTACCTTGTAGCCACCTAAACTAGAGTCAAAAAAATCACCAAGTGAAATCAATTTTAATATTCTTATTGGTTGCATTGAATATAGAACTAGGTTCTAGTTGTTTTATTTATACAGTAAGCTTGAATGTCACTACTGTTTGAAGCATTTATATTATAAATAAAATACAATATCTTACTTACTCTTGTTTCGAATCAGCATCACAGTTGCAATTGTATTTTGAATCAGTACAGTTACGTTCAATGCCACAGGCACATTTTTGAATGCCTGGTCCAGAGCCACCCCAGTAGTACTGCTTTTCATTGGCACGCCCAATCCACCAGGTATATGGATTGCCATCTACAAAAACAAGGAATGGAAAATTAAATGCCGCAGAGTTTCATGACACAAAAAAAGGATGCTTTTATTTCATCTCATGAGTCATTTTGCTCTTCTTGAAAAAAAATGCATTGATCAAACATGATTAGATACTTTGCTTCAACCAAAGAATGTAGAATCACTAAAAAATCCCAATATATTTTAAATATCCTGCACCCAAATCCTTGTAATCTAATTGATACTTTGTTATTAGTAATAGCAGCAAGAGAAATATTGCACATTCTTAAGCAGTCTAAGTAGACTATTATACAGTGCATTAAGACATAAATTTCACTGCATTTCATGACTGCATGTGATGAATAAAATTTTATTTTATTTGATTGACCTCCTTCACTTTTGTTGTTGTTATGCTGCAGCCTCATTCATTTTTGAAATTCATTTTTTTCTCAGTAATCTACACTCACTCTTCCATAATGCAAGTGAAAACAAAAATTTAGAAATGTCTGTAAACGATCTTACGCACACAGCCAAGACAACACAGAGTGGCTTAGGAAAAACTTTATGAATGTCCTAGAGTGTAGAACTGTAGAATCAGGCTGAAGCATAACAAAACTAACAAAAGTGAAGGAGGTCTGAATACTTTCTAAAATGAATGCACTGTACTTGAAAAAGGAAAAGAAAAATCATGTTTCTTGTGCAAGTGTCAAATATGAAGAGTCACTGAAGAGTGACTCAGCAGTTACAGTTTTTTCAATTGTAGGGCAAACATTTGTCCAGTCAAGCTATGAAAATTTCAAGGTATATAAGTATTAATGAAAAAAGTCAAGATGCTTTTAAATTAGGAATATTCAAGTTAAACAAAGTAAGAACTTAATTCTTCACCCAGTATTTGTTCTTCAAGCAACAAAAATATATTTTCAAGTGGACTTCCGGTGATGACATTGGGGCAGTGCAGAGCAAGAAGAGAGGGGCTCCGATCTTTTTGTTTCTGATTCTTTCAAATCGGGTCCTTTGAGGTGCAATAGGTTTGGAGGACCACGCAAAAAAGAGGGGAAGCCCAGGGGATAACAAGGTGAAAGACAATTGCCCGTTATAATGAGGGATACCCCTGTAACCCGATCTGAATGTGTCTGTCATTCTAAGATGGCAGACCCGAGGCCGTGACTAGCCACCCATGTGGAAGCGGAAAATATAATAAATCAACCGTGACATACAGTTGATCAAAGTTATTTAGTCTTATTATTATTTTTATTATTTAAACTTTTATACCACCTCTCTCCTGAGGGAC
>JAEANM010017049.1:0-13077 GCA_017656035.1 Myanophis thanlyinensis
ATATAATATACCATGGAGCCAAGAAATAGGGCTCTTAACACACTTGGCGTCCCAGGCCCGGGCACATTACCAGGTTTTCAGGACCTTATGAAAGGCCAACATCATTCTAATATTTTAAGGAAGAAAATTCTAGGGACTAAGGCAGAGAAAGTACATCTAAGACTCTACCAGCTAACATTTCTTGGCTAATGGAGTTCAGAACATGCCCAATCTGCCAGCTTGAATTGGATGGATAGAAATGACTAGAGAAAATGGAGCCTCCAGTAGCCCAGTCCCAAGCCATGAAGGGCTTTAAAGGTGACAGGCAGCCCAGAATAGAAATATAAAACCAGCATATTGATGATACTTCACTCACACAACCTACAAATCAACCAACAAGAGCTCCTTAATACCAGATATGCTTCTGCAGTTAATCTGGGAATCACCTCATCCCATATACCAACCATATCATGCCATCAGTCAGTATCCTCTTATCAGACTGCTTAGGTCCTAATTGCACAATCCTTGATAGGGGCTTCCTCCATCCTCACTATCAGTCTCCTTTATGCCATCACATCATCAATTGTAGCAAACTGCACACAGCACTTCTCATTCAAAGCATGCAACCATTAGTCCAAGAGTCTAGGCACCATTGGCTCAAATTCCCCAAAGAGGGGGGTTCACTCCATGAATTCCTGCTTCAACTGTTTCAAGCTGCCAAACTGCCAAAAGATGAATTATTTATTTTATTTTTCACATTTTTGAAACATGGGGTGGGGGTGGTTTTGAGGCATGGTAGCCATGATGGTGCAATAGCTAGAATTCAGTATTGCAGGATAATTCTGCTGACTGCCAGAAGTTCGATCCTTGGTAAAATGAGGACACTCCAATGTAGCAACAGCAGAATATCTGCAAGAAAGCAACCAACATCAGAGAGCACCAAGGACCCCTCATTTCAACCCCAAGCTACCAATATTCTCCTTTATTGATACTAAAATCTTCCAACAAACTGCACCCGTTCTAAACACACATACCATCTTAGTGGCATCTTAGAAAAATGATTTAAAAAATGTCTTTCTCAACCATATTTCAGTAGATACTGTAACATCTTTTCATTGGCATTCCCTCAATTGACCCTTCACAGCTGCTGCAAAACACTCACACATGCACACATCCTTATAAAAGCAATGTAGTTCTGCCACTACTCCAATGTAGCAACAACAGAACACAAATATCAGGTGAATCCTGTCTCACTACATGACAACTTTAAAAATAAAACAGCAAACAAACACCAATCCTTTTGTGCTGTAAAAGATGAGTAATTAACTTCTACAATGCTGGTGGGTCACAGAAAAAAGCAATTGGTTTAGTGGCAATAGTCTTTTAGATGCTTTTATGAAGTAGGGATAATTACTTATTAGGATTATTATCCATTTTCTCCAATATGTAGAAGATTTATTACTACTGAAGTAGTAATGGTAAATGGAGGCTCTGTGTTTTTTTTTCAAAAGGACATTGGAGAGGCTGTTTCAATCTTCTTAAAATCTCCAGGAGCTGTCTGCTGACAGCATTTCTTGTAAGAGAGAAAGCTGTCTACTCCAGGTCTTAACCACCCTGGGAGTTTGGGATGCTCAGCTGAATGACTGAAGGATCCAGCTGGATACCAATCATCTGACCAGCCAATGGCAGCTTTGTCAGGCTGAGCATGGTGATACTTTTCAATTTGTTCCTCTGTTTCTCAAACATTTTATAATGTAGCATGCAAGTGCAACTTGTTAGTCCTATTCCAGTTCTGGTCACATGGAGACTCACCTTTCTTTTCTTGGATTTCAGTGATGACATCCTCATTTCATTCAATCTTTAGTAGTGAACATAGAAATGGAAGATTGATCACAAGGTCTTTTAATTAAATGGATTTCGGGTGTCACCTGGTATGGTGTGGATAGATAGATAGATGATAGATGATAGATAGATAGATAGATGATATAATTAAACTTTCCTTAATACGAAATGCAAAGAGAAATAAAGACAATGAAAAAATGGGAAAGGGAATCGAGGGAATAAAGTGAGGGAAAGGGGCAAAAGAAATTAAAAGGGCAGTGACTTCCAACTTTTTTTCATAATAAATTTATAATATCAACTTTCTACTTATACCAAATAATAACCACTAGACATTTCTATAACATTAGCCAGCTTAATTTTCAAAACCCAAAAGTTTAATTTTTTTTCTCTTTCATGCAGAAAGTCCAGAAGTGGTTTCCAAATAACCACAAAATTATTTAAATTCTTGTCCCCAATTAATGCAGTCAGCGTCTCTGCCAGTCCCATCATCTTTTCAATCAATTCTTCCATTGTGGGGGTTAACATCTTTTTCTGGGTATATAGAATTCTTGCAGTCATCAATGTGTGCAGCAACAGAGTTCCGCCTTTTTTCTTTATCTAGTAAGATAGATCAACTATGTAAACATTGTTTTGGGATTGGTAATGACTTAAAATAACTAATATACAAGATGATATTGGAAAATCAAGACAGAAATCTCTCTAGCCTTAATACGGGTAGTTTTCAATGCATGACCATAATTGGAATTGGAAATTTCATTGCTAGATGATGCAACCATTAAATGAGTTGTGCCTGATTTTACTATCTTTTTTGCCATGGTCGTTAAGCAAATCTGTCTTCCCGCAATGAATTTGCTTGGAAAGGTTGCAAAGGGTGATCTCATGACCTAGTGGACAACAACTTAAAAAAGGAGCCAGCAGTGTAAAAAAAAAAAAGCCAACACAACCCTTGGCTGTATTAATCGAGTAATAGAATCAAGATCATGTGAAGTATTAACACCACTTTATAACCCCTTGATAAGACCACACTTGGAATATTGATCCAGTTTTGGTCACCACTATATAAAAAAGATATTAATACTATAGAAAGAGTGCAGAGAACAGCAACAAAGATGATTAGGGGACTGAAGGATAACACAAAGAACAGTTGCAGGAATTGGGTATGTTTAGTCTAGTGAAAAGAAGGACCTGGGGTCTGAAAGACATGATATCAATGTGCCAATATTTGAGGGGCTGCCACAAAGAAGAGGGGGTCAATCTATTCTCCAAAGCAACTGAAGGCAGGAAAAGAAGCAATGGATGGAAACTAATCAAGGAGAGAAGCAACCTAGAACTGAGGGGAAATTTACTGATAGAACAATTGATCAGTGGAACAGCTTGCCTCCAGAAGTTGTGAGTGCTCCAACACTGGAGGTTTTTAAGTAGAGATTGGACAACCATTTGTCTCAAATAGCATTCAGGGATTTCCTGCCTGAGCAAGGGACTAGAAGACCTCCAAGGTCTATTATTCTGTTATTCAGTTTCCAAAGCATCCAAAATTTGATCATGTGACCATGGCACATAGTGATGGTCATAAGTGTGAGGATTGTAAGTCATTTTTAGGACCATTGTAACTGTGAACAGACATTAAATGAATGGCTGAAAGTTAAGGATTACCTATACATAGAATCCCTCTTGTTTGTTCCCTTTCTTATTAGTACCCTCAATGTCTCACTTTTAATTTGCAGTTCCTAGTCAAAGCTATGTCAGATTTATGTCACTTCACATACAGGTTTTGGATTTTCTTTTCTTTGTGCCATATTCATCTTCTTTTCTCTCCTCCCCTCTTTTGTTTCTCCAGATAGAATGAGACTGACTTGGCCTATTCAAAAGAGTCTGGAGATGATTGGAAATCACAAATTGGACATAAATCACTAACTAGATGTTGTACAAAGTAATAGTCCTTTGGTGATCAATTCACTCCAAGTGCTGGGAATCACACAGATTTGTACAGGTTGGGTATCAGTGCAGTTTTCAATGTTTTACAAAGTCAGTTAAGACAAATTCTTAGATTTGTCTTAGAAGATCTTAGAAGTTCAGAAAGATCTTTAATGGAGCATATGTTCTGGTGCACATAGGATCCCTCATGAACTACTGTAATGGGGAAAAAAAAGGATGGGTCATCAACAAAAGCAAACAACAACAAAACATGCCTAGCTCCATTTCCTCTGTTGAAATGAATAGGAAGGTCATGCTGTCAGGAAAACTTAAGGGAAAAAAAGTCCTTTCTGCTTAGACACTAAGTAGGAAAGGGCACAGGCAGTTTCCTCATATAAACAAACCCCTTTTAACAAACAGGAGACAAAATACCATTACACAGTCTGAGATAAATTGCCAATATCTTAGGTTGAATTTAATAGGGAGTCATGAAATGGAAAATGGCTTGTTGAAATGACTAAACTGATACGGAAAACACATGGCATAAACAAATAGAAATAATAACTGCAAGGGAAAATAATAATGACAAGATAACTTGCTTTTGGCTGGAGAACAGCTTCAGAATAACAGCCCCATGCAAATCAAAAGCCAGCTATCATCTAGAGAACCATCTAGGAATTAGTGTTCTCTGAGGCAACTAATACAACTCTAAGCTAGATTAATTTGAGAATATCAAACACTGTCATCATTCCAAGATGTTATTTTTGGACCCCTATAAAATCAGGCAGACAGCAGATTTGGGAGAGAAGTATTACACTGTCACAGTATGTACCACTTGATACTTGTCCAGCGTGCTATAAACCCAAGTGAAATAATCTTTCTTACAACCCCAAAGTAATACATACATTTCCATGGCTGAGATCCAGACAATGGCAGATAAATAAATTGGTTGGGCATCCAGCAACAACCAATAAAAATCCTGAGCATTATGCAGCACAGCAGGCTACCGGTAATCTGGGACAGAGATAGCCTCAAGTTGCTAATTATTGGAAAATGTTTCATTTTCATCTCCCTTTTTGCATGTGGTAATAGTTGTAAAAAAAAGCTCTCATAGTCTCCCCATCAGGTTTTCTTGATAACTATTGACAAATAGAAAACTCACAAAAATTGTCCCTAACATTTTTCTTTATTAGATGGAGTGGACAACCAGTAATAACAAACTGTAACAACAACATACTTCTCAAAATCAAATAAAGATGTTATAACTTAGCCTAAGGACATAATTAACTGGTGAGCACTGAGATCTTTGATTGCATTCCTAGCATGATCTTAATTGGAAGTCTAAACTTGTAAAAAGACCCAGTGGTCTTTGGAAATAATTTGAAATGGTTGGCTGACAAATCTTCTTTTTGATACCTATCAAGAAGATTGTAGGCAAATAAAAGCCTTCTGGCTCTTGGTAGATTATATTATATTATAGTCCAAAGAAATATAACAGCAGTGATGGAATAAAGATAAAGCAAGGTGCATTCATGAATGTGAAGAGGAAAGGAATTCAACCTGCTTTTGGTATGCCTACAGGTATCATTGCTGTTTCACACCAAAGATATATTAGATGCCTTCATGTATTATTGTTGCCCAATCTTCATGCAACATCTTTGAAGGTGGAAGAATTTTCCCAGATAATGCCTAATAGATTTTATGCTTAGTTTTTAACTTCAGGAATTAAAGTAGATCCCCCACCATGCAAGGTGACTGAATATAGTATTTGAAGGAGCACTTTCCAAATCATGCTGTCATGAACAAAGTTTCTCTCTTGAAGCAGCTGTGGTTCTGAAAGTCTCAGCATGGTTGTTCCAAAGTTCTTCCCAGGAGTTTGTGCACACATATTCATGCACAGGTAAAATTCCCACTAGGAGTTCCAGAAAAGTAAAGTGGTGATGTGTGCACCACACATAAGATTATATCCTGGGGAACAGTTGTGCCAAGCTTTCTAGACAAGAGGATTAACTCATGTTACAAGGAGAGATGCTTTGTTCAGTTCAATGTGCTGCATGAACTTCTTGCTGAAAGCTTGGCACAGCATTATGCAAGAGCTTCTGTTGAATACTAAATGTTATCTTTAATTATGCATATTCCAAAGATTCATCTTTTGAAAATAACTAAAGTTCAACTGAATATATAGAACATCAGATGGCTAAAAGAAACTTGCGTGCATCACACTGTTCTCTGAGATGCCATGAGGTAAACGAAGTAGACTCCTGTTTTAGATGGTGTTCCAAATGAAGGGAATGTCATTTTTCCCTCCTCATAAGCCCATAATGGATTTATTTCCCTCAAAACAGAAATTACCCTGACATAAGTTGGCATTAAGCCACCAAGTGCACTAATGACTGTCCTCAAATAATTCTTGGCTTCAAAACCTGAGTCTAAAAATGCATTTGCTAGAAAAAGTTGCATATAAATCCTGTATAAAAGGTATATGTTAGAAAGCTGCAAAAACAAAACAAAACAAATCACTGTCCAAAAACAGTGTTTTATAGAATTTGTAGAAGAAAAATAATCTTTCCACATGTATGATATTGGCACGATCTATCTATAAGCCTATTCTATATATACCTATTCAGCTGATGGATGGATGGATGAAAACTAACCAAAAAGACAAGCAACCTAGAACTAAGGAGAACATTCCTAACAATGGGAACAATTACCCAATGGAACAAATTGCCTTCAGAAATTTTAGGTACTCCATCACTGGAAAATTTTAAGAAAAGACTGGACAGCCACCTATCAGTGATAGAATAGGTCTCCTGTGAGGGGGGTTGGACTAGAAGAAGGTCTCTTCCAACTGTTACAAACAAATGTCATATTCTTATCAGTGGTGCAATTCAATTTTTTTTACTACCAGTTCTGTGGGTGTGGCTTGTGTGTGGCTGGGGGGGGGTCTGTGACTGGGTGGGCAGTTTCTATAAGCAGGGCAATAAAGATTAGGCTAGAAACAACACCAGAATGTTTTTTCCTGCCTTCCTTACAGGATTAACCCTGTAAAGTGGCAAAAAAACAAAAGGAGATTTCTTCTAAGAACCAATTCTCCAAATTGCTTAGAAAATTTACTACTGGTTCTAGCAAACCTGTTAGAACTGGCTGAATTTCACCTCTGATTCACTTCTGATTCTTATCCTTCCTTGCGATGATAAGAAAGCACATTACTAACTCTATGGGGAAGACTCTTGTGTTCTTCTCTGTCGAATGAACACTTCTCCACTCATCTGTGAGCCAGCTGAAAAGTAAACTGACATATGGTTTTGTTGTTTCCACTCACAATTCCACATTGTCTTAGTTCTGGTTTGCAGCTGGTGAATGGTACCTTTATTTCTCATGCATTCCACTCCACTTCTCAGTGTCACCATCCTGAGGGAAACTCACTTGCCAATGACAGTGCTTCTCTGATGGCTGATGATTTTGACTGATGATTAAAGTTAATCAATTTAGCCATATCTCAGAACATGACCTCCCTCCCCCTACTTCCTCAGCCTCCCGAGTATCAGCTGCCTAGGCTGGAAGATGTGGCAGACAAGGGGGAAGAGTGGCTCTTTATAGCCAATTCTGCAAGCCAGTCTCTGACAGTGGTGAAATTCAGCTGGATCGCACCACATTGCCCAAACCAGTAGTGGTGATTTGAAATTGGCCCTGCCCCGCCCACCCTGCCCTGCCCTTATCCTTCCTTATACGAGCTTCCTTTTTTTGGTTACTTACCTTAATCAGCTGTTTGGCACAGCTACAGAGCCTTCCTGATGATCTCCACTGCCTCTGGTGCCTCTAAAAGAGGTTTAAAGAGCCGTGCTGCAGTGCATTTGGCGCGCATGTGCACACACCGAACCGGTAGCAAATCCGGTCGGATTCCATCCCTGCTCTCTGATTTGGAGACCTGAATCAAGCTAAATAGTGGCCGCTTTGAACAAGAACTGGCAGGAGTGAGGGAATTCCATTAGCCAGCTCTTTTTGTCTATCACTTCACACACAAACCAGTCTCAGTACTTGTTGACTTTCAGCTACACAGAAAGCTTTTGAATGTGAGTTAAGTATTTCTCCCAGAAGAGGGCTAAACCCACTCTCTTCTGAACACAGTATATGGGATAGTTGTACCAGTAAGTGGCAGATTCAGCTGGTTTGAGCAACTCTTTCCATGACTCTGAGCCAATTTCCAGTTTGAAGTTGGCTCAGAGTTGATGTTCTAAGCACCTGTTGGCATCGGGGAGTTGTATGAAGTAGTTCTCTCTCTCTCTTTGCCATTTCCCTGTACCATCCATTGCCTGTCAGCTGTCACTCAGGCTGTATCTGAACATGGATTTAGCGTTATTCCGGAAGAGGGTTGCATCAGCCCAAGTTGTGCAGTTGACAAATGATGAATGAAGTACATCAGGTTGTACCCTAAAGCTCTCATGGTTTGTTAACACTTTAAAAGGGAAAACACTACTTGACCACAAACATAGCTAAGGACACCTTAAACCTATCTGGAATGTGGGGTGGGGAGAAGATGAAGGCAATATTATGGGAACATAGCAGATAAAATCATTTACCAGGACATATTTGCACTAGATCAAGGAAGAGAAAGATTCAATAATGAACTTTTAATTGTAAGTCTTATTGATACCAGTATCTAATGCTCTATATATTTCAGGTAGTTCTCAATTTTACAATGATTGGTTTAATCACCATTCAAAGTTACAACAGCACTGAAAGAAAGTGACTTATGATCAGTTTTTGCACTTCTGATTGTTGCAGCATCCCCACAATTACATAATCAAATTTCTGGTGCTTGGCAACAGGCACTTTTTTTACATGTCTTGGGGTCTTGGGAGTGTCATTTGCAACCTTCTTAGGGAACTTCTGACAAGCAAAGTTAATGGGGGAAGCTAGATTCACTTAATGGCCACATGATTTGCTTAACAACCATATTGATTTGTTTAACAACCATGGTATAAAATGGGAAACTTAACAACTGTCTTGCTTAGCAACAAAAATTTTGGGCTCAATTGTTGTCCTAAGTCAAAGACTACCTGTACTTGATCCACAGGTAAATAGGCCAAGAAAGTATCCATCCATTCTTTTTTTGCCAGATTATTTCTTGCACTCTTTCTCTTTAAATGCCAAATTCTTAGCTTTGAATTAAACATGTTCATTCCAGTGACAATATTGGTGCCACCTTATGCATATGATTTACACTTCTAGAGCACTCCTTGAGCCATATGGCTGCTGTAGTCATTTTGCAGCAAAAAGTTTCACACTCACCTTTCCATCTCTCGAGATTTTCTGAGTTCTTAGCCATGGCATTTTCTCTTTTCTACTTTTCTGAAAGCCTAAAAAAAGAACAAACATTGAACTTCATGAATGTAGAACAGGAGGGAGTGTACTGTCTTTTTACTGCTCCCTGTAATTGAAGAGGAAATAATAGCTAGACAAATAAATTGGCAGCAAATACAGTGTAGTGGGTGTTCTGAGATGCCAGCTACTATACCTTGCCTCAATATAACTCACTTCTTAAGTCTTTTTATTTCTCTCTTCCTTATATTATAAGAACCAAAGCAAACCATTCATAGTAAATCCTGAAATGAATACAACTAAACTAGAGTCAAAACAAAACAAGCACATTGGTGTTTATTCCTTGCCAGTTCTTCCTCTCTTTTGTAATAGGGAAAGCAACTTAGTGCTCTCCAACTGTTGGAGAGCTCATATCTCATCAATCCTCAGATACCATGATGAAAAGCAACAGATTCTAGGGACTACAGTCCATAAATTTTGCCCTCCACTTCCCATGATTTAGGGAAATTCATCCCACTTGCCATGAGACAGTGTTTGTGCTATATTTTTTAGGGAATTATGGGTCAGAATTCCACTATGCATTCATTGAAGAGTGAGCAGTACTGATTAGCTTCCTGTTTCTTATGTCAGAAGATCAAAAACTGACAGACACCTTTGCTCCATCTAGCAGAGGACTATTGTCAGTGGTTTTCTGGATTTCAAACTTTCTCAACTCTTTTTGGTGTTACCCGTGGATTGACCTTTCACATGCAAACAAAGAGACACCCCCCCCCTCTAGATTTCCTCAGTGCTCACTGGGAATAATAAGAGGAAGTAAAAGTACTAGTATTTAAAAGAATATTTATTAGATGTTGCCTTTGATTTATAGTAACACAAAACCTATTAATGAAATAAACAAGTTTTTCATAATGGAAGACTACTGATAGGGATGGGATGGGGGGAGGAAGAAGAAGGGCAACCAAAGATGAAGATGGGGAGATGAATCAAAAGTTCAACGCCTGACAAGTTCTGATTTTTCTCAGATCATTCCATAAAGACGTGACACGTGAATAACCATCATATCTACTAAATGTAGAATTCGTCTCATCATCTTTTATTTAGTCTATTCATGTATTCCATTTGTCCAGCCATTCATTTATCTTTTAGTGAAACTCAGTTCAATCCATAATCATTCCATACATTAAAAAAAAATAGCATGAGACAAATCATTAGGTTTATTAATGTATGGAAATCAATCTATAAAAATAGACTCTGCAAAGTTTTGATTGTGTACTTCAATTCAACAAAACTTTGACCACTTCTTTAATTCACAAATTAAAGTGGGGACCTGTTTCAAAGCAGTAAGTAAATCAGGTGGATTTGAAGCTCTTAGTTTTCAAAGCACTCTGTAAAACATTCTCTTGCAACTTCATTTTCCTTCATGGGGAATGCTGAAGGACATTCATTGGCTGGTCTGAGGAAGTCTTTGACATTCAAATGAGTAACTAGACAATAAAATATTGCATTGAATTTGTTATCTAACAGGGCCTTTTCAAGGTGACAGGGTCACACTGCATCACTTTCCCTTTCTTAATTTCATGAATACAGTCTGTCACAAATCTTAGCTTTGCTCTCTAGTGCTAATGGAACATTATACTTCTGTGTTCTGCCAACACAACTGTGAGTCAGCTCACTTCCAGTACTCTGAATATGGTTTGACCAGTGGATGCGTTCTTAGATCCACCAACCTTACTTTTAAATTTTCATGGTGGACAAGTCTTAAGTCTCTCAAGAATGAGTATAGTGTCTTGACGACCAGCATAACCATTCGCTGTTTTTAAGAACAAAATTTTATTTTTATTTATTAATTAAATTTGTTTGCCACTCATCTCACCATGGGGTGACTCAGGGCAACTTTGAATACGATATGTTTTGTCTCGCTTTCTTTTTCTATGGCCTATCTATTTCTATACCATCCTATCTCACTATGCCAGGTTACTTCTTCTGCCTTTGCTAATTAATAGGAAATATTCCTATCAATTGACAACTCCTGCTACTGATGAAGGGATTCTTCTCAAGAGGAGAAAAGCTTGCCTATTCCACCCTCCTCAAAAATCTTGTGTTCAGTGTTCAGAATGAATGAAGTGCTCCAAAAACACCAAGTGTTCAGAGGAATGTATTTCAACCCACAAGGAAGTGTCATTGCCCATTTTTTAGTGTCATGCCAAATATGGCAGTGCAGAAAAGGAAGTAGACAGGAGGTTTTTTTTAACAGCTTGTGAAATATTATGATGATTATGACCCCAGTAAATATTATTATGGATGTGATACTTGGTGCATTGATCCAACACAACTTAAATTCTTTTTAGACAATTTAAAGACTGCTCTTCTGTCCCTTTCTAGGGTTCTGTGGGCAGAATATTTCAAAAAAATTATCACAATGGAACTAAGCATGTGTTACGTCCTTTAAGAATTGTATCATCTTATTCTGCCAAAATTAGCCCAATTTTCTTCTCATTCTGCCAAAAAATGAAGCAATCACAGGTTATTTTTTAATGCTTCACAATTAAAGCACCCAGTCATATATTGTTTGAATTGAATCTTGAAGCATCTCAGATCAAATTGGTTTGCCCTCAAATCTTGAATTCCTAACTTTAGTACAAAAATCTTTTTTCAATCTCAAATCACCAAATCAGATCGAATTAAGACTGATTTGCAAACTAAAAGCTAGCTAATTCATGTATGAAAAATAAAAGGTTTTTTTTTTACTTAAAACATTGATGGGCTTTGATGTTAATTGATTCTTTGGATTTTAAAAATCTTTTTGACTTAATGAATTAATGGACTTTGCTTTTTCAATAATTTGGGATGATACATTAGGTAATCAATAGGGTAGATCTATAGAATTTTACAACTTCAAAGGAATTGATATTATATAATCTGAAGGTCTACTGTCACCAACCATCAGAAATTGCAAGCTGGTTTTGGAATAAGTTGATATGGACTCTTTCTTTCTTATAATGAAGTCATTTTTAAAGAACTCAAGACTTAATGAGTTTGTTTCAAAATTACTGAGATACACATTTGTATCAAACTCATTCTCCAAGGACCATTAAAAAGCTCTAATCAATTGACAGGAATTACTGTTCCCCTAATCAGTGCATTACAATTCCGTTTTCTTTTTTCTTTCTGTCTGAGACCAAACAGAGAGCAAATAAAAGGACAAGAAAACTTCCAGTTGAGGAAACACTTGCATTCCATAAATACAAGAAGCAGATTCTGCACTATTTCTGAGTGAAATATTGTCAAGCATCGTCACATGAAGTTTATTTCCTCCTTGGGGCCATTTTTCTAATTAAGCTTCATGAAAAATGATTCTCTCGGAAACACCTTCAATTAATCCTTAGTCCAGTCTTCTGACTGTGATCAAGAAAGAATAATTGAATCTGCCTGAATCAAAAGCAGCAAGGGTAACAATTCATTTTCGAAATAGTTTGTTTCTCCCCTCACATTGATATCAACTAAAGAGGTCAGCAAGCAGAGTCTGTTGGCGTCAGGCTACCACCACCCCCAGGAGCACTCCCCAAGCCATTTATTTATTTGAAGTATTTATAAAGCTGCCCAGTTCGAAAAATGTGATTCTGAGCAGTGTACAGTAAAACTAAGTGATTCAGCAAAAGTAATAGCAATAGCGCTTAGATTTATATACTGCTTCACAGTGCTTTTACAGACCTCTCTAAGCAATTTACAGAGCCAGCATATTGCCCGCAACAATCTGGGTCCTCATTTTATCCCCCTCGGAAAGATGGAAGGCTAAATTAACCTTGAGCCTGTTGAGATTCAATCTGCCAAATTGCAGGCAACCAACAGGCAGCAGAAGTAGCCTGAAGAACTGCATTCTAACCACACTATCTTTGATCTAACACCACTTTTAACTTTTTACTGTAAATTGCCAAGAGACTTTGATAGGCAGAAGTGGATGGATGGATGGATGGATGGATGGATGGATGGAAGGAAGGACGGAAGGACGGAAGGAAGGCA
>JAEANM010017050.1:0-13077 GCA_017656035.1 Myanophis thanlyinensis
ATTATTGTGTTGAACGCTGAGCTGTAGTCTACAAAGAGCATCTTGACATAATTCCCTTTTCTGGTGTCCAGGTGGGTCAGTGATGTGTGGAGGTGGTGAGAAATATTATCTTGAGGGGTAGATTTAGAAGACAGTGTTTTATCATGATCTGCTTGTATCTTCTATTTGTCAGGTACTTCAAAATACTATTGTCAGCCCTTTGAAAAGCTTCAGGGCTGCCACAGCAAGGCCAGTTGCTGCTATGGGAACATGAGGGGGGAGATGGATATAACTGGGGGGAACTGTAGCCAAAATAACATTCTTCCCTGTGGGAGCCAAGGACATCCCCACCAGGTGTTTGGAACGCATGGGCCAAAGGCAGCAGAATGAGGACTGTGATCTGATTGGCCCATGTGATGGACATGTGACCTGGGGGCAAGAACTTTGGGTTTTCATTTGGGTGGGGAAAACCTTGGGTCCTTCAAAGATATGTTTTCACCAGCCGTAGCAGACAATAATGTTTTCTATGATATCAATGTCTATGTTAAATTCCTAGGAAAAATAAACAGTAGTATGCACACATATCCTATCTTTATTCTATCCTCAGGTGATGTGGCAATAAATATCTTGAACCAATGTCTGGAAGTAAAACAGATCTCAAAGCATGAAAATAATTTTGAAAAAACTGAAGATGTGCCTTGTGAAGGGTAAGATTTGGTGATTTATCCATCTTGAATGGAGTAGCATTCCCTTGAAGGAGTGGGTGGAATTTGACACTTAGGCAATTAGAATGGGATGCAAAGTAATCTTTGAGTTTCGATTGTTACATCAACACGATCATTTCTAAAGTATGCTAACTTGGTCAAAGTGGTGGTTATCACCTTTCAGTTAGATTAACACAGTGCAAGGGTGGTTAATTCAGAAGATTCTCCAAAAATTAGAGATAATCTAAAATATGGCAGCCAGAATTTTGAACAGTTGCTAGGAAAACAGAGCGTATAACAGCTTTCCCATTTCAAATGTATTGGTCAGCAGTGTATCTTTAGGAATAGTTCAAAATATCTGTTTTCCTGAAAATAATCCCGTCTTATTTTCTTTTGGGCTTCGAAACAAGCATTAGGTCTTATTTTCAGAGGATGTATTATTTCCCCCCATGTAGGTATGTCCACTTCTTGCTCGTGGTGGGACAGGAGGCCACATGGTATGCCAGTACCACTGCTTTGAGGTGTGGGGGTAATCTGCCCCATGCACTTCGCACTGGCTTACCTCAGGATCCTTGAAGCCAGGCCACCCATGTCTCAGCACCTGCTTCACCTCATGGCAGCTCCAGCAGCCCCGTCCAGCAGAATCCCACATGGCCACCAGTCCACTTCTACTGCTTACTCGTGGCTGCAATGGAGCAGGAGGCCAAGCAACACACCAGTGCCATGGCTAGAAGGCAGTTGTCAGGGTGTGGGCGACCTGGCTGCTGGGGCCTGGCTGAGGTAAGTTGGTGCAGGGCACATGAGGCAGCTCTACCCATCTCATGGCACTGGCTTCCATGCGGCCTTCTGCCTCACCTCATGTCAGCAGCACTGCGAGCAACCAGATGGAATGGGCGAGCGGGTAGCTTCACAGGCACTTAAGTAGGGCTTATTTGGGGAGGGGATAGGGCTTATATTAGGCAGGTGTAAAACATGCTAGGTCTTATTTTCAGGAAAACAGGGTACATTATGATTTTAAAGCCCTAAGCAGGTTGGGACCAAATTAATGAAATATCAGTAATTTTCTCATAACTTGGTCTGTGCTACATAATAACTAAAAAGTTCTAAATATACCTCCTCTCTTCAAGCAGGGTAGTATCCATACAGCAGGATCTGATTAGTACCTACATTATCTACATCTTTAAAAAGGCAAATCACAGACTAATGGATATATTTCATAAGACATAATTATGAATGTATAAACATGAAGTAATTATTTATTAAAGTAAAACAAAGTAAGTTCTGGAAATAAAAAAAATGCTTCACAAATAATGTGGATAATTTGATATGTGATTTTTAATTAATGTAATTTTTTTTAAAAAGTCACAAGTTTGACTGAACTTTGGTCAACGTATCATTCAAGATAAACTGTATCCTCTAAGTTTAATGTTAATATATCTAATTTGTTATGAGTATTTACAGAAAAATGCTATTACTGCAAGAAACTAATTTGAAGAGCAAAAGGGATTTAAATGAGATATTCTTTACAATATATTATAGACACAGTTTGGAGCCCCTTGCTTAATTACCAAATGGGTTTATATAGAGCTTTAGGACTTAGATAAATTTAGGACTAAGATAAAATCTCTCATGTTAACTGCACTATTAATTCTTATTATTAGCTGTTTATATTTTTTTGAAAATTATACTTTTATATTGAAAGTGGAGGAGAGTGTGTTTAAGTATCTTCCTTTATTCATTGCTGTTCATTAAATCATAAATTTTGGATGTATTTTTTGTTGAAAACACATCAACTGTAATAGGAAATACTAATACAGTATGTGTAACCCTGAGACGCTCTGCCTATAAAGTATAAGCATTCTATCTGATCAGAACTCCACTTGCACTAGGAATAATCCTGGCATTAATGCTAGATTCAGGATGGAACAAAAGGAAAAGAAATTCCTGGTGCACTGATTAGGGGTCTACGCTGTGTTGTTTGTCAAGTTTTTGGAATTCTCAAGTTTTAGTTCTGTCACAACATTTGTCTTTTGCCAAGTGGATGCATATTTCCGTTTCTTTCTTGCGTGCTCTCATCCTGTTTCTCACTTTTATTCCCTATGCTATGATTCACAAGAAGCAGATTTACAATATATCAGCCAGACTATTTTACTTTACGGTGTAATGTTATGAGGATACAGTATAGTATTTTGAATGTATGCTCTGATTTCAATGCTCAGTAGCTGCCTCCAGTCTACAAATCTTGTGGATGTGGGAGTGTTTTTAGGAACTCTAAAATTATGACTTTAGTCTTTTAGTTTTTCTTAACGTTTTCTTATTTTCTGGTGGTATACTTTCCCCCCTATCCTCTTAAATCCAAACAAGCTACATAGGATGTTAAAACTCTTCGGAACATTTTTTTGCCTTCCTTCACTACTGAATAAAACATTTTTATAATGAATGAAAATATTCTTACTAAATATTTTTTAAATTAAGTATCTCTTTTAGTAAGAAACCTGTCAGCCTTATTCACAAAATCTTACGTCAAAACTTCATGTTTCTTATTTACTTTCACATGCAAAGAAATTAAGAGGACTTCAATAACCTGTCAAAAATTTGTTCAAATGAAGCATTCATGGTTGTATTTGTGATTACTATACTATTGTGGCACTAGCAAGAAAGCAGGAAAGCAACTTTGTTGTCTGATACATTCTGAAAAATTGTCATGGGAAAGGTATAATACCATCCTTGTTATTTAAAAAATGAAAGCAAAAACCTCAATATCGTATATCTATATTGAATATATGTATGTTATATACTATGCCAGAGAATCTGAAAACTAGATTAAGAGAAGATAAGTTTATAATGGGCTCCAATAAAATTGGACTCCACTGCTTTTAAAACAGTATAGTATACAAAACATTAGAAAGTTATTTATATAAAACATAGCCGCATTATTATTTCATATTTCTTACCTGTAATGCACTATTCAGGAAGCAGCTATTTTGTCCTGGCTCATTGCTGAGACCTTTACTTGGTGCAATAGATGTTGTATTTCGTGGAGTAAACATGCCTTGCATACCACCCTGTCCCACAGAAAAATAATTTCTCTTCCAAGACATCTTTCACATTTGGATTTGCAATATAAAACTGGTTCTATAGGTGTGTCTGTGGCTTAAAGATTCAAAATCAAATTGTTACACAATGCTAAAATATAAAACTTCTTCCACATTCCTCAATGGTATCTCATGAAGTGACATAAACACTGTATTTGTTTTAAATCCAAAAATAATACTGCAATATTGTTACAGTAATAAGCTCTGACAGGAAAACATCTTTATATCTGAAAAAAAAAAGGGAGGCAAACTAAAAAAAATTATAGTTTTTCCAAGAATGATCATAATGAAGTCCTATATCTAGTCTAAAAAGTTTATTCAGGGTATAAAACATATTCAAAAATACTAAAAACCGGAAAAATAACCTTCTGTTCTTTTGTAGTCTCTATAGATTAATAAGTAGGCAAAATGAAATAAGAAAAAAAAACCCTGTAGCAACCAAAAACCTTGTTATTCCTCTGTCGCTTTCTTCCTGAAATATTGGTACAGGCAACTTCACTTTCTTTAAGCAAAACAAGCAGAAATTCAATATTGTGTTTTAATTCAGGCGAAAGGATCTTCTTGAAGTTCCTGTAATTTCCTCAACAACACTTGAGTAGTATCTGCTGTTCTTCCTTCTCTTGTGAGCAGAATGTCTATCTGTGGGGGAAGGGGGGGGGGGAGAGAGAGAGAATGAGAATGACTAATCAAAGGATTGCGTCATTTAATTAATGTCTCAGTTTTCTTCTGCCAAGATCAGCATTCCCTCACCTCCCATCTCACCAGAAACTCAGGAACAAAGTCAAATGAACCGAAAACAAAATCCCACCAAATGACCATAGAAATACAATAACTATGTTTTTCCATAAATATTACTAGAACAGGTTAAATGGGATGAATTTGGATAACAGGAAATGGTAAGTTAAAAGTGGTGTGTATTTTACTGATCTGGTTATATTTGTTGCTATGATAACAAACATATATTTTTTTAAAATCAAAGTTGACTGATTCAAACAGATTATATTACACCATTGTTAGTAGGAATGATTGTTGATTGAGATTCTTTATTTGGTCCTGAAGTACATAAGAACTACAACAACAGAATGCACAATCATTTGTTTAGAGATCCATAACTTATTTTCTAAATTGCAGGTAGTGTGCAAAATAAATCTGGAAACCAAACAAAACAAGAAATATCCTTATTATACTACTTGTATAAGGACATTTTAAGATAATTACATTTACTTATAGAAAAATGGGAAAAATTTGGGAAAAGATTAATAAACTATGTTAAGTATGTGAACTTGCTTTGGTTAACACAACATAGAAGGCCTATATTATATATTTATAATGTATAGTAGATGAATAGTGCCTAAACTATTGATCAACATCAAACTAGTTTTCCAACATTCTTAAACCCAAATGTTCACAATACAGCTTCTAATGCCAGCATAACTCTTGGCTCAAAACTGAAAGCCGTTCCAATAATCACTTGATGTGCTGAATTTAACAATAATTTACATGTAAACTATAGATGTAATAATAATAATTTTATAAACACACACACACACTCACAAAATGCATTAAGGTGGGAGTTACAATTAATATGCAAAGAGGAAGAAAGTGGATTTTGCTTGAATTACTCTACGCTTTTGTAGGATTGCTTCTTGAAACTACATAGACACACAAAAGAAAACTAGAATGTTGAGGAAAATGCAACATAAATTGCACTGTGATGCATGTTTATAACGAACAAGTGAAATTCATATTATTTCTTCTTACAGGAGAAAAACAAATCGTTTCAGAACATATTATAAGCCTAAAGACTGGCACAACTCTTTCCCTCTTTTCACTGAAAATATGTACTGAGACTATTGCTTGATTCACTTTTTCACTTCAGAATATTTTTTCTAATCAAATTAAGGTTGGCTCTGAAATTGACAACGTGGGTCTTTGAACGCTGTTATACAAATAGAAAATAAAGAGTAAATATAATGGTGAATCTACATAAAACATATAGAACTTATGGCTTCTCCTGGAAGAGCATCTGTGGCCTGGGGGATCTTTGCATAAATTCATCTATGTGCCAAGTGTACCCATTTCTGGACCAGGAGACCTTGTTCATGATCATTTGTGCCTTAGTCACTTCACAATTGGATTACTGCCATGCACTTTACATGTGGCTTCCTGAGTTAATTGTATGAGCTGCACTAGATCTCAGTTACTTTCTAGGTGGATTCAAGTGCAGATTATCATCTTTAAAGCCCTACAAAACACAGACAAGGTTGTTAGTGAAACTACTCTTTCCTGAGGATATCAGGTCATTTCACATCTCACTAGATAGGGGCAACTCAAGTTCCCTTCCCTTAAATGCTGTCATCTGATGTAACCTCAGAGCACTGTAGTCACTATAGTCCTCTGAAATAATCTCCCACCTTAGATTTGCTTCCTCTCCCCACCGCTCTTCTGATTAAGCCTTCATTCTTTCTTCAAGTATTGGGCTAGGATGGAACTGAGCCTGGAGGTCAATAGTTTGGTGGGAAGGGTTGTTCTGATTTTTATTCTATTGTTGTTATTGGCTGCTATGAGTCACCTAGAATCACTAACTGAGACAGGTGGCTTTATATATTATTTAAGTAAATAAACATAGAGATGTGCAATCTATTTGAGTCATGGTCTACATTTTATCTGCCAGAGATAAATTTCCACACACCCCTAAATTAAATGCAATTTAATTTGTATCCTGTTAGCATGGTTACAGTATGACCCTTTTGCCAATTAAAAAAATGACCATAATTTTTTGAAACAGATACTCCCAGATTTTCGAAGATTGAATATAAAGGAGAGGTTCTCAACTTTCTGTAGAGCTCATCTATAATAAATTGTCAACTAAGGTTGTGCTGAGAATCCAAGAGAATTCAAGAGAAATGTTAATCTGATCCTCGGAGCTTCAAGGAATGCATCTCGTATTGATCATACTGAATCAGGAAACTGGGGGGGGGGGGTGTTAAACAGGAAGTGACATACCTCCTAGTTCATCTGACCCAGTCTTTACAGATCAAGTGGACCGAGTAACCCATTTTCTTGGATTCTCGTCTTCAGCACAAAGGAGAATTGAGATGTTCAGTCTCTTTTGCTTCATTCAACTGGAAACTTGTAAACTGCCCAAAATTATTGGGAGACAGGCAGTATATAAATTTAATAATAAAAAAATGAATAATAATAATATTATTATTATTTATCATACATTTTAAGATATTTGTTTGATACTTTGAATGCTGGCAGTAGCCCGTATCAACCAGCAGCGCCAGTCAATGTTATTTTGATACATTTTAAATGTTCAGTTGACCGAGTTTCATTTTGAATGAAAAATAGGCTACAGGACTCAGGACTGGCTGAGCAACCAGGGCCAGCAGCTTCAGAACTACTGGAAGAAAAGATGTTTACCCATCACAAGTATACAGTGATTGAAAACAAAGAGTGATCTGCTATTACAGATCAAGTCCAATAAAAAAGGCTATTTGAAACAAATGCACCAGCTCTGGAAAGAACAACGTCCAGAATCAGAAATAACAGAACAAAGGCTAGCAGATCAATGTTGATTTATAATATGAAATAAAATATTCACAGTAGTAGTACTGAAAAAACTGCAAAGATTCATTCAGGGCAAAGAAATCAAAGCTTTACCAGAAGTAACTCAGAATGTAGGGGCAAACCAGGGGGAGTTGGTAGTAGAGGAATCCAGCAGAGATATACAATTGTTTTCATTTAGAAACCGTGCACTCATTCCTCTGCCTCTGGAAGAACAAAAACCCTCTAACAAAAGAAGTAAAAGAACTGAAAGAAAGAATAACTAAGCCATCTAGAACAGCACAAAAACATCAGAATAAGGCTACCTGCATTGAAGCTTGTTCCAAAGAAATAGCTGGCACAAGCTTTAAAAGATGCAAATATAGCAATATCAAATATAAGCACCAACTCACTGCATGAGACAAACCAACTAATGTACAGCACAGCTGTAGCTATAACTGAGTATCTGGGATGCAAAATCAACAGAGAAGAAAAAAAAATAAACAGCGCACCACAAAAATGGAAGATTAGATTGGAAAATATGATCAGCAAGTTGAGATCAGATGCAACCAAGCAAGCTAGAACAGATGAAAGAAAAGCTGAAGAACAAGACCAGATAATACCTAATCAAGAAATACCACTTAGAAACAAGAAAGACCAAGGAAGTACTAGAAATAATAAAGCAGCAAATAACAGCTATAGCCAAAAATATACGAAGCTCAAATTGCAAATTATAGGCAGAATTTCCAACTTCAATCCAATCAGAAACATTTCTACCAATCCATAAATTGAGAAAGTGTAGTGAATCAGTCAGTACCTGACAAGGAAGAAACAGTGCAGTTCTGGACACAGATATGGGATAACCCAAAGAAATACAACAAGGGTGCAACTTGGTTAAAAGAGGTGAACAAGAATAAAAAAGAAGCTGAAATGAAAGAACTAGTAATAACAGCATAAATGGTAGAAAAAGAGCAAGGAAGATCTAGAATTGGTCAGCACCAGGCAAAGACTTACTGCATTTTTGGTTGAAACATACCCACTTGCTGACAAGCAATTTAACAACATACTACGAGGAGGTGAAATTCAAGAGTGGCTAACATCTGGAAAAACCTACCTGATAATGAAAGATCTAGCAAAAGGGGCAGCACCAGGCAATTAAAGGACAATTACTTGTTTACCAACAGGTTCAAACTGTTAACTGGTGTGGTAGCTGTTGCAGTCCAATAGCATCTAGTTGAAAACTGAAGGAATCAAGATGTCCCACGAAAATAACATTAAGAATCTGGATGAAGATGATTACTACAAATACCTGGGTATCCTTCAAGCTGATAACAAAGCACACTGAAGTCAAGAAAAAGATTAGAGGTGAATACATCAAGAGAATGAATTCAATTCAATTCAAACCTTTATTGTCAATGCACAACATGTGTGCAGTGAAATTGAATGAGCCTCCATTGGTGCAACCACACAAAGCACAGAAACACAGAATACATCTCAAACACAGAATACAACTCAAGACTTATAAACAAATCATTAACCCCAGGAAATACTGAGGCTAGGCACACATTTCCACATACATTTAAGAAGATCTTAAAGTCCAAACTCAATGGAGGAAATATCATCAAGGCAATCAACATCTGGCAATTCCAGTTATCGGAATTAGTGGACTGGACACAAGCAGAACTAAAAGCAATGGATAAGAAAACCAGAAAACTAATGATAATGAAGCATGCCCTTCATCCTTGCAGTGACATTGACAGACTCTACTTACTAAGCCAAACAGGTGGGCATGGAATATTGCAAGTACATCAGATGTTTGAAGAAGGAAAAGGGACTTTGGAAGAATATCTGAAGGACAATGAAGAAGATACACTGATGTTAGTATGTTAGGAAAGCTTACTGACTACTGAAGAGAGCAAACTGGTCTACAACTCCCATATTCAAAGGCAAATGTTCCTCTCAGTAACATTTTACTGGGCCCAAAACCTACCTTACCTCAATGCTTGCAAGATTGCAGGCTTCCAGCTAACATTCTGGAAGGCTACAAACATAGGAACGTAGAATCTCAGGAGAAAATGTATTCCACATGGGGGGTGTCATTATGGAGAAAGCATGCTTCCTAGCTTCCACCAGATGACAGTTAAGGAAAAGGCCTTAGATGCTATCTGTCTTGATAGAAATTTTCTCTGGGAATTTTATTTCCACTTTCCAGCTGCAACAGTCTTCCTTACTATTGTTACAGTCTTCTTAAACTTCACCAATATACAATATACTTTTATCTGTAAGCCTTAAAGGTATTTTCTAATTTTTATTCTTATTTTCCCTTACAGCTTTTTTTTCTTGCACTGGACTTCATACCCCAAAATTCTACCAATTTCTTCTAATTAGTTGGATTTTAAATTGAACTGAGCTTCTGTCAGCAGTGTTCTAAGGTCTCAAAGTAACTCTTGCTTTAGTTCTTGCAAGTCCTGAGAGAAACAACCACCACCATCAACTGTTGCTCGTGCTACTAAACATCAAATAACTCATAAAAGAATATTCTTCCTTGTGGAGAAATCTGTGCTTTACTTAAAAGCACAGCTATCTCCATAAAGCTGCCTCTCTTCTCAGATAAATGAAAATTACTTTTCAGATAACTGTTAGTGGACATAAAAAGCTTCACTTTCATTAACAGAAGTATTCTATGTTTGTCAGATGTCATTGGAATTTGATGGAAAGACTCCTAAGACTTTTTAAGTTCACTATCAATCCCTCCTTTCTACTGATGCAGAATCTTGAAGATGGTGCAAGGGTCACCTTACTTTACTACATGGATGTCAATGGAAATAGTTTAGATTTTTTTGATCAAGGGATATGTTTCCATGGTGACAGTTCTAGCAAATGATGGATAGTACTTCACAAAAATGGAAAAGAATGAGCAATTGGAAATCTGTCCAGAGGGTTTTAAACTGAATCCAGGAGAGGAGAGAGAGATACCACAAAACAATGAACTGCCAAGTAATAAGAATGGAAACGGAGTGATATTCAGGATTAGTGACAACCAATAATTGACAAGTAAATGCAAGAAGGAATAGGTCAAAGTATAATAAATCAAGATTTTCAAAGCACAGGGGGAACAATTAGCATGATCTAAAAGTCTTAATGCAGAAAAGCAAATATGATTAGTATTAGATTATTGAAACTTGGTAGGACAAAACATGAGTAAAATGCAAGGACTGAACAGTGTAACGTATTCAAAAGGCATAGACCAGACAAGAGGAGTACAATTACAACACTGTAAAGGAAGCACATTGAGGTGTACAGATGCAGGAATCTGAGTATGAGGGTCCGATCAAGAATATCTGGACAATAAGGAAAAATAAACAATATTACTATGGGGGTGTACTATAAATTGTCAGAACAGAAATAAGATCTGGATAATGCCAGATTTTTCAGATGTTCTGGAGAAGAGACCTGGACATTCACTGGAAAAACCAAATCAGCTAAAGGCTGTATGGTCAACAAAATCCTTGGATCTTAATGAAAGCTGTGTTCTTGAAAACTAAAGTAGAGACAATAGATCATTGCACTTCGAACTGGCCCTAACTAATATGGAAAAGCTGACTGAAGAGTGGAAACCTTGGGAGGAAGGGTATTTCAGAAGTGATTTGTTATTGCCTGCTTCTAAGAATTGACTAGCCCAAAATCATCCAGCAGAATTCTCTGCCTAAGGTTTCCCCACTCCTAATTCAATCCCTTAAACCTTTTACCACTATACCAAACCAGCTCTTTACTTGCCCATTTAATATTTAGTTACCAAGAGTCAAGATAAACAATGCTAAAAGGAACACATACATAGGGGAACACAGCAAGTAAGTAATATCTGAAAAGATGTTAAAAAGGCTGAAATACCAAAGGAACTTAGACCTGTAAAAGAAGATTAAAATAACAAAATCCAGCTTTTTTTCCTACATTAACACTAAGAGAAAAAAAACGAAGGATTGGACTCATTATTTAGAGAAGCTACTGTAGGTTGATAACAGATTATGGGGAGAGAGCCGAGCTTCTCAACTTTTACTTTGCTTTTTCCCTCTTCACCAAAACATGTTCAAATAGTCCCAAGAAAAACAACTGACACAAAGGAGCAGTAACCTAAGGTAAGTAAAAATATACAGAATATCTGGCTAACATGAACATATTTATTTCCAGGATCAAATAAATTATATATGGAAATCTTGAAGGAGCTCATTTTTGTGATTTTTGAGAAATCATGGAGGATTGGTCACATTCTTCCTAACTTCAAGAAGGGGAAAAAAGAAAATCCCCACAAAAACAGATTGTCAACCTGATATAAATATGTGGCAAGCTTCTGGAACTGATTGTTATTAAGAGGTTTGTTTCTGAACATTTAGAAAAAAATGTACTGGTTGGCAGTGCCCCCATGAGATCATCAAGAACAAGTAAATCATAAATCAACTTGCTCTCTTATTTTTTATAATCAGTTCAGTGCACCACATTCAGAAATGTGATGATCATGGTGCACCTATGCTTCAGCAAGTATTATATGACCAAGTGTCCCATATATATTCCCAGTCCAAAAAATATAAGGCATCCATTTTCTATTCAAAGTCTCTTTATTGGGAACATATCAAATTGGCATGTAATGATGTAATTCTGGCTCTGGCCAAACCGTGGAATTCCATTCAGTAAAAAGCAAAAGTTTGAAACTTCCTCCCATATACTCCTAATCTGCTCACAGTCCATCTGTCCGGTGACTCCAAACTTCACCTTCAACCATCTACAGGCATATTCTCAGTTCCCACAGGATAGAATGTCACCTAGCCATAATAACCATCCTTATCACCACAACCCCCTTTCCTACTACTAAAATGTGGTGAGCCTGAAGCATTGTTAATTCCCTTTGCAGAATACATATAGAAAGCTTAGAAAAGAATAGCAAATGGCTACAATAGAATATGGCTACACATATGATAGCCTCAAGATCGACACCATGAAATTTAGTAGAGATAAACGAAAAATAAGAGAGACTGTTAAGATAATTAAATAAATACAGAGGTAGTTGAATATCGGTACCCAACAAATAAACTCACTATCATGCTGGAAACAAATAAGCGGCCTTTATGCTCTTATCCCAGGTGGCAGTAGCCTGTCTGCCCTGTGTGTTTGCTTAGTAGGGATTTGGGGTCTAGCTGGGCTGGCTGAGTATGCACAAAATGCCCAGCTGGAGACTGGGGCTCAGGGATCAAGAGCACGCTGAGCAACCAAACGGGGCGGGCGATGCGGAGTTCTGCATTGGGCCACGAGTCCCAGGTTGACCTGGGACTGGGGAGAAGGGGACCAATGCCAGAGCTCCGAGCAGTGGCCAGGGCAGGTTCCATCTGTGCGGCCATGAAGCAGGATTGGTGTGGCCGGTTCTTGCCCACAGCATTGGTGGCCAGGATCAAATCAGAACTGCTGCTGGCTGAGATCAGCAGGGTAGACTCAATGAGCTGGATGCACCACAAAAGCACCACCACCTGGGAGGAGAAGACCTAAAGAGGAGAAGACCTCACTGGGCTCGGAAACCGCAGTTGCACCGGGTAAGCAGACCCAGGCGCCAAACTGGAGGCGGGGGTCAGTTCCCCTACCCAGTTGCCCTCTGGTGTTTCTCATCAATGTCTGTATAGAATTATAATATTGGAAATTAGATGTGAATTTTAGAATAGAAGAATGGTATAATGAAATGTGGAAATTAGCTTTAAATGATAAAA
>JAEANM010017051.1:0-13077 GCA_017656035.1 Myanophis thanlyinensis
ATCGACTCATCACGTGATCGCTGCTGACGAATCCCAGTCAATTTGGAGTCTATGCTTCTTCCCACAATGGAGAACTGAAGGGCGCAGTGGCTCGGCTGCCTTCTGCCCCACTGGATTTGGGTTTTTCCTTTGGTTGTGGGCTGGGATTAGCTAGGGCTAAGGCGGCAGGGGCCAGTCCCTCGCTGTTTCCATTGCCCAAATTTAGACACCTTGTGAGCCAGATTTGGCCCAGCGGGCCTTGAGTTTGACATGTCTGATTTAGGTAGTTAAGCTTAAAAAACATGAAATGTAAGGGATAATCTTCATTATGTTCCATGTCAAGTCATAGAGTTTCTCTTGGTTTTTGTATTTTTGAGTAATGCACATTATCAAAACAATTCTCATTCTATTGTACCTTCATTTTGACACCCAAAGATAAAATTGTTATAAAAACTGGCTACATAATTCATTCATTCAAATACTGCGTGCAAAAGGAACAGACTATAAATGGCTTAAGCAGGTTACAACTGCAAAATGCAAAGCATTAGAAATATTTACGGTATAATCTAGGATAATTTCAGTATCAGTTAAAATATGAATTCTATATTTTCACATGCTGCAACCAAAGAAGTCATTTGTACATAAATAATTTGCAGTCACATATATCATGGGACTGCTATCTTCTTCATTAAAGATGATTTGATTGCTGGTACTGAAATGGTAAAATAGGCAAACATAAATTATAGTCCAATTACTGTAAAAGACTTATAATCCAATACAGCTTTTAAAAATGTAAAATGCAGATTTCCATTTAATATTTTACCAAAGTTTCAATTACTGATGGAAGGGTAGCATATTAGATATGCTATGACAAATATGGACAGATTGAACAGATTTGTATGTGAATATTCTGTATGAATCTGAAAATTGATTATGTTTAAAGTCACAGAGAAATGTCTTCTCATGGTCTCACCTGAAAAGAAATTGAAGGGTCTAAGTCACATTTATATACTGTATCTCCAAATTTACTAAATCACTTGAAAATATATTAGAGCTCTTTAAGAGTTTTTATTTGAAGATTATTGGGTTTCCTGGCTTTCACAGAAAGCATAATCTTGGGGACATGGTAGAAATTACAGTGGAGATCCAACTGATTCCATTGCACAACTAAGTGCAGTGCTACTGATCTTGCACTTGAGAACTATTACCTTACTGCTGCAGCCATGTTTCCAATAGGGTTTATTGGCAGTGGTCTAACTCCTGGGAAAATTCCTCTACTCAGAATGCGAGCTCCATTTTGTATCACTCCAGCTGGAACTGAGGACAAATGGAAAAAGAAAGAAAAGAAAATACAATTAAAATTGAAAGCTGACTATCAATTTCTATATTAGAGTTGCCCGTTTTCTAAATTCACATAAAAGGGAAGAAGTTATTATATATCATGCATAAAGTATAGCCACAAACATTGTGAAAGGTTGCTGAAAAATGCTTACTAAGAACACAAGTTGAAACATTATTGGTCCAAACCTCATTTCAGCAACATACTTACCAAGTGATCTAAGGTAAGATATTTTGGTAGAAGCCATGATACAGTGGAATAGAAAATATATTCCAAAATTGAAGTTCGAGATACAATCTATTTCAAAAAGTAATATTTGCAAAAAGGGAAAGACCCCTGTCTAGCATTTCAAAAAGAAACCACAACCAGAACTGATGCCGCACTAAACTAATTAGAAAAAAACTGTAATCTGGTTGAGAAGCTGAATTTTGCAAATTCATTCAAGTATATACTGTATATTCTCTTGGCAGCAATATTCTTTCCTCAAATTGGGACTAAAAGTAATGGTCTATCTTATTGGCATGTTTTGAAGGCTCCTGAAATAACGGTGGATTCAGAATTATTCTCCTATGACAGGAAAAATATTAAGAGTGGTAAATTTTTAAAATTCCAGACAGTTCAGCAATCTCTGCAGTAACTTTTTCAAAGGCCACAAAAAGAAATAAGTATGTCAATCCTGGAGCCATTTTGGAACGTTGTCAGATGTTGATTCACAATCTATAGGGAATGTGCAATTTCTTGACTTTTAAAATGCCAATTGTGCCAATATTTTCAAATTTTTAATCTTTTAAATTTATAATATATTGTTGTGATTTGTTTTTCACTCCAGTTAATACAGTCAATTGTATGTAAAGTGTATAAGTAATTTGATCTAATCAAAGTGAAAGAAAACCTGTTTAAATACAGTGTTACAAAAGTAGAACTACTTTTTACCCATTGTTATATTATTTTGAAACTTATCTTATTTATATAACAACTTTCAAAAGTGTGGGAAGCCTGTAGAGTCATAGGACGCTGTTCAGCAAGACATCTATCACTAATCAGCTGTTGATGTGCAACTGGAAGGATAGTCCCACTGCTTTTACCCCTGCTTGCAGACTTCTGATAAGCATGTGAATGGCCACTGGGAAAATATACTGTGAAATGATAGATCTTTGATCTGCTCCAGCAGAATTATTACTATATTTTATAAAAGTCTACACATTTAACTACTATGTGAACAATATTGCTAGCAGAAAAAACTAGTAGATATCTCCTACCTCACGATGGCAATTACTAATATTCTATTTTCAGCTAATGGACATTTAATCTAATAATGGCATTGCACTAATAAAAGTACATTTTTATTCTCACATGCCACACCCAACATATGCTGATCCCTGGTTTAGAGGATCTGACAACCTTAAGAAACATCTCTCTTTCATTTTATATGTGCACATGAATAATAGGATGGGTTGACAAAAATCAAGCATGTTAGTGGTTAGAAATGCTTCCTGCTACAGTAAGGATGGTTTTTGACCCAACATCACCAATTAAGAAAAAAGTGCAAAAGATTTTACAAACTCATTCATCCACAACAAACCAGGACATAAAACTAATTAGTTATTTAAATTTTAAGTTAAATTTCATGCCTTGGTTAACTAGGTCCATACGCTTAACAACAACACACTCTATGTGTGACTTTAGTGTCCATGAACACAGATTTTTTTTTTTTGGCCTTTTAGTTTTCTCTATTTAAAGTTGGGAGGACAGTTAAGCCTGCCACCTCTATTGTTGCCTAGCCACATTAATTTGATTTCATACTTCTTAGGGATTTAAAACAAAAAACAATTATGATGTATTGGAAAATATGCGTTATTAGGAAATTAGTATGAACGAGTTTAGAAAGTTTACAGACAATGAAGAGACAATCACAAAAACACTACATTTTAAATTTGAAATATATCAGGGGTGGCCAATTAATTTTTCCAAGGGATTACTGGGACTATTGTGGAGAGCCCCTGACTCCATTTGACCCTATCTATTGCTTTGCCCAATGAGCCTCATCCCCACCAACCCTGTGGGCTGGACTGGGACAGCCTCCATGATGGATGTAGCCCAGACATGGGCAAACTACGGCCCGCGGGACACACCCGGCCCGTTGGGCTTTTTAATCTGGCCCGTGGAACTAGTTCTGCCCTCACTGACAGCAGCAGCGTACCTGAGAGCGCGGCACCCTCAAGAAGCATGGCTCCTGCAGCTTCGCTGGAGGGTCGCTCTAGGGGCGCTGCTGTCTCAGTGATCGGTGTGTCGCGAGCAACCTATGCGAGGCTGGAGCTGAGGATGGGTGCACGATGATGACCATGAGTGGCTGCTGACCCCGTGCCCCTCGGCCACAGGGCTAGTCCGGAGCACAGGGATGCTCCATGCTCTTCTGCGCCTGCCGGGCCCCTCTCTCGCTGAAGAGGCCGCCGAGGCATCCGGGGAGGGCCGCGGGGAGCCGCCCAGCAAAGCGGGATAGGCCGCTGACACCCGCGTGTCTTTGCAGGCGTGGGATGCCGAATGCAGCAGCCACAGAGAAGAAGGTAAGCATGCTCGTCTTGCCAGAGCCGCTTTTCGCCATCAGCAAAACCGGGGTGGCGGGAGAAGAGCCAGCGTTGCCGCTGCGGAGCCACGCCCACCCACCCACCCCCGCTCCTACCCACTGCCCTCTTACCTTCTTCTTTGTGGCTGCTGCGTTCGGCATCCCACGCCTGCAAAGACACGTGGGGGAGGGGGTGCTGCGGGAGGGGGAGTAAGTGTGGGGGGGCTGGGGGAGGGGGAACCCGTCATTGTGGCCCGCGAGTCAAAAAGTTTGGCCCACAAGTCAAAAAGTTTGCCCACACCTGATGTAGCTGATGGGCCATAAAATACCCAGGTCTGTATTATATCAATTACATATATATGGACATTTCTAAAACGAGTTTTCCCCTTTTCCAAACAGTGTTAATTCCCAATTGTCATTTAATACATAAAAGCAAGAGCTTTATCAGAGACAAAGGCTCAAGTATTAACTGACTGTACATTACTTCCTTTCTAAATAGGAGGATAAGTAGTGCATTTGGTCAAGGGCAGCAAACAATAACTGCTGGCCCTCTTGTTTGGACCCAGAGTTCCCTTACCATGACTGCTAAAATGGATGACATTGTTTTTATATATTTTGAAATGAAAAAGACTGTAGCAGGACTCCTAAAGTATCTACCTTACAGTTAGTTAAAAGACTACCTCAAACGAATTCCTCCCAATCTAGTCTCACTCAAATGTATAATATGCCTTGTATCGCTTTTATATATACTGTTTTTAGAACCAATATCTTCTGAAACAGTAATATATTCTCACCTGAGGCAGAAACCTTTTCATAGATTAGCCTATGAACTAATTTACACAGATGGAATAGCAGTAGCAGTGCACAACTCAGCTGTTCATGTGAATTGTCAACATCACACCTTTTTATCTATAGTAACAGTGCAGTTATTGAGATTAATACTACTTTTCCAATGAATAAAATAGTAATTTGAATAGAAATGTGGGATACAAAATATATACAAATTAGAAAGAATTGATAAGATAAGGAGGACATGACATGGAATGGAATGGTGAAAAAAATGTCTGCAACATAGCAGATGAGAGAAGACAGTTTTAAGGAACAAAATATAAAAATCAATTTTCAAGAAATGTAGACATCTATAACTTCTTGTATATGGCTATTATTTCTGCATAATAAAATGGATATAATCTTATTTAATCAACATCAGGCACACACCAGCAAATGAAAATACTAGGAAGAGAAATATGGAGATCAGTTTAGCTTAACTAAGTATATGTCTTACATACAACTATGCTAGGCAATGAGAATTTGTATTTTGCCTTCTATGCATCTTATAAGGCAGCAGCTCCCAACCTTTTGGGAACCAGTTCTGTGGAGAAAGGTATTTCCGCGGACTGGAGGGGGCATAGTTTTGCATGCTGCCTGGATCCCATGCAGGGGGCTTCACTTGTTTGTGCGGCCCGGTTTCTGGTATGCCATGGATCAGTGCTGTTCCACAGACCAGGAATTGGGGACCCCTATTATGAGGAACATTTCAAAATTAAACTAAACTATCAATACAACTAGTAGAATTAAAAAAAAAAAAAACTTACAACAGAAACAGTATCAAAAACTCAGGCATTCTACCAATTTGAAATAATGCTTAATATAAAGAAGATTGCAAATTGTTACAAGATATTTGAAAGAAAAAGTATTCTTCTGTTTTCATATGCCAAGGGTTTCATCATAATCTAACCCAGGCAAATTCATCCCATGGTCCACAGGCTATATGCGGCCCTTCACTGCTAGTAATATGATTATATTATTAACAAGATAATAAAAATATTAAACAATAAATGTTATTATTTATATACATTGACCGTATTATTTATTTTGTATGTGGCCAAGATAATTCCTCTTCACTCAGTGTGGCTCAAGGAAATCAAAAGATTGGACAATCATGGTCTAATTCCTTCAGTCACTTTAAATTACAAGGCACAATAACAATATATAATGTCCATTAATAAATTCCAGTCTTAGTTAAATCAAGAGAGGATATCCTACCCACTTGTATCAATCTCAATTCCTGCTTTTTTTCCAATATTTTATAACAAAAATAAATAGACACATTCACATTATTAAGCCTCTTTGGAGAGAAGAGTCTGTGGGAGCCCCATACCCTCTGCAAATCAAAACCATGGCTTTTCTAGAGTTTTTTTAAATTGGGAAATGAGTAGGCGAAGGAATACTGTACTTATTTGCACAGGATACATTTGAGTCTCTGCTATACATTTTCCAATGCAAATACTTTAATTTGGTCCATGGGAAAAAATAAGCCACACAATATTTTCTTGAAAAATTGGCTATAATATCTAATTAGCTATCACAATAACCTTCCATTTACTATTGTGATTACACCCATAATATAGAATTATACATAATTATACGTTGGAAGCAAAAAGTTGCAAAAGTACTTCAAGTGTACAAATATACCAATGTTTCAGGGCTTTAGCTTGCATGGTACAGAAAAAAAAGAAGGAAAGCTTGATTAGTCTGTTATTCATTTTTTGTTCCATAATGAAAAATAAATTCCTTTTTCCCTAATTTTGCTCGTCAAACTGATACAGAATGGTGGCTGAATTGTATGGAATACTAGATTTTTTTTTCTAGGTACAAATATAGCTTCCCATTTCCATGGTTTATGGCCTTTGCTCTATGAAATAGAAACCCATTATTGCCAACTCTCAATTTGTTAATAATATTTGACTAGACTTAAGAAGATTAAACTAATGCCAATGTTGTATCTTTTTTAGCCAAAGATTTGTATGCCAATGAAATATGGAATAAAACTTAATAGTTAAATTTATGTCCCAAATCCGAGCAATCTGAAGTTAGAATTTCCTTAAGACTTAATTATCTCTAATTAAAGACTGACTCCACTACCACTTTTTTTCGTTATTCTCTTCACAAACATACTTCTTCCTCAAATCCTATGTTTTAACTTGCAGTGTGATTTGCAACCTCAAGAAATTTTGCATCAGTCTACAGTATATTTCATATTTGTTTGCAAATAAGATTATTAGATCTGAATTTATAAATGCTTTTAATAGTATCTTGCCTTAATTTTGCACAAATAAGGTTAACTTTAAAATAAACAAATATGTGTTTTGTATTTTAGCAGAGATTTAGGTATCATTTAATACTTAGCATATCTCAAAAATGAGGCAGTAGCTCCCCACAGTGGATAAAAGAGCAAGTAGCATAAACATTCTGTTTCTATGGTAACAATAATTTCACTGAAAATTACTATCACTGTCCACAAATACAAAGCCAGAGAACACTCTAGCAAACCCTTTTTAACAGTTCCAATAGTAGCGGTTTTCTTACACATTTAAATTACTTTATTCATTTCATGACAGTTGCTTAAAAGATAACGCCTGATATGTCTTCTCCCAACTTCCACAGTTCACTTCTATTGGATAAGTTGGTTATGGTGAATGGAAATTGAAACTGAAATCATCTGAAAATCTCCAGGTTGACTAACCCTACTTTAAAAAGAACTTAATTTTGTCTCATTTTGGGTCAATGTATTTCCCTGTGAATTGTTACTTTATCATTTTTCATAGGGCAGAAATGAAAGAGATAGAGCAAAATATCTGGAAAGACATGGGCTTGGAAAAATCTCTGGCCTAGCTTCATAGTATAATACTTTTCAAAAATTTGGAATTTCGTCTATAAATCTACTATGCTTTTCTTAGGCAGAAGGAATCCCTTTGGTGAAGAAACACATAACTATATTCACAGTTGGGAGGTGCACAGAGGCATATGCCAAAAAATGTCCTAAATCAATCTAAGCAGGAACCCCATCTCTATTTGCATTTGCTTATCTTAAGTTCCTTTCATTCCTTGGCAGTCACTTCCATCTTGCTATCTCTTATTATCTTTCTCATCAACTCTAATAGTTGTGGACCAGGATCCTATCTCAGTTGTTTGCGTTATTCTGCGTGTAGCAAGTCTGTCTGAGTGTCTGTCTGTCTGTCTGTCTGTACATCCATCCATCCATCCATCCACCATGAAGCTCTCATTCTTGTAACCTTTAACTGAATGAAACAGTGGACCATAGGGCAAAATCTTTTGAACCAAGATACCTTCAAATGGATTAACTAATGCATCCAGAATGCATTCCAAATCTGGGACCTGTGACTCTCTTTGAATTGAAATTTGGCAATTTTCATAAAACATTTTATGATTTAAACATTGTGATAAGGCAGTTTATAATGTAATACAAAATGTCATAAAACTGTTTCTGTGCTGATATTTGACTGTCCTACACAGTCAACCTCAGCTGTTTTCAAAGCAGATACATCTCTGAAAGTATCCCAGCTTTTCAAGTAAGGCACTACACTGGAAACTCTGTCACTGTTGAAGGCATTCTGGTAAGGAAATATCCCTGAAACCATGACCCACTAGGGCACAGGTTGTCTAGTCAGATCTAAGAAACAACATATAATATAAAGATCTGTCTGTTATAACTTTTCTCTCGTAACAGAGCTTTATGAATTATGATTTAACAGAGTTACTGCAACCAGCCTTGGGTTAATGCTTCAAACATGGTCCTACATATGGGAACGATGGACAGGATATAAAAGGTATAACTTTACTTTGCAAACTTAAGTAGTCCACACTTTGATTTTGCATTATTCAACCCACTGCAGAATTAAGCCATAATGGTTGAAAAAAAATTTCTTTTACCTTTATCTTCTGGATACATTGTTTTTGCATAGAGATGTAATCTGTACTAAGCAATAATTTAAACTTACTTAAAAAATAGGTCAGAAAACCCATAAAACTTTTATCTGAATATTATGGCAGAACTTTAAAATGTATTTTATTGAACATACATGCAAGCTCATATCTGTCCTTGCAAACAGTATTAATAGGCAAACCAAAAGTCCAACAGAGAATATACTTTATATGTTCACTTTAAAGAATATCAGAGTGAAAACACTGGTATATCCTTTCCCTTACTATCATTGATTTTAGGGACTAAAGTGTCAGTGATCGGTACAAATATTAAGATTTCCATCAGAATTTTTTATCTTGATGCCCCGTCATTAGATACAATGAAGAGCTCATAATGTACATTAAGGCCTTTTTAATGATGTCACCCTTCATATTTTAGTTTTTGTTAACCATTATTATATTAATAATAGAGAATGCCATGTTCATATTAAATAATTCCAGTCACTAATGTTAAAAAGTGTGGTAAAAGTACACAGATTTTCCATTTTTAATAAGTCCCTATTTTACACATTTACTGGCCCTACTATCAAATTGAACAACAACAAAAAATAGAAGATGGAAAATTCAGTAACTCTTACGTTGGACTAGTGCTTGGACTATATCACAATGAAGTATGGCCCAATAAAAATGGCAGAATGGTGGCTTGATTTTAGGCCACAGAAATTTAACTCCTCCAGAATTTCATTTGGATACAAGACATTAAAATGGCTTCATATGAACATGAGCCAATGTAAGTAAAAATAAATAAATATAGAATTGGGTATGCACCTACCTAAAATGTGGTCTAACTCATATCATATACCTGAATCTTTGGAAATTTCTCTAAGAGACTGCATGCATTCGTAATCTGTCTCAAAAGTTGGTTTAGATGCAGAATATTTTTAAACATGGAAACATCAATAAATAATATATGGGAAATATAAGGAAGTGAAAATGTTTCTCTATAGAAACCAATAAGTCAATCACAGTCATACAGAGATCGGTAATGCCAAATGCAAACTTTGGAAGATGAGCCTTATATTATAGTACTTAGTCCGTCCAAATCCAATATGTCTGTTCCCAAATTGCTCCAACTCAAACAACATAGAATACCTTATCATATGTAATAAAGGCAACAATCATACAGCAGCATGGAATCCTGAACCCTCAGTACATTAATCCATTCTACTGTTTGATTATCTTCCATACGCGGTGCTTAACGGAGCCAACAAACTGAGAGAAATCAAGTCTCTATACAGGGATAGATAAGTTTGATGATGATACTGCCTTTTATACTAGTCATTACCAAGAAACTTTAATAAACAACTGATTGTTTATAGATTTGTATGGAATACCATATTGTGCTTGTGTTTAAAATGTTGAAAAACATAAATACAGTTCTTTTGATAAACTTAAACAGAGCATTCCATTCAAGAAGGAAATGCATATCTGTTGTATAAAGTTCTGTATCAGTTGGATAATTACTTATTGAGATATAGAGAAAAATATTCTAAATGAACCAATTACCTTATTGTTAGTTTTGGTTCTGCAATGAAAAACTTTCTGATATTGCAGAAATTTGGTTCATTTTTTATTTATTTTGAATGGCCACACATATATAGTGATTATATTCTCTGACACCCTCAAATATAAGAATAGTAAATCCATTTATTATCTTCAGAACAATCTCCTATTTATTTATTTATTTATTTAAATTTATTATTTATTTATTTAAATTTATATACCGCCTCTCTCCCAAGAAGGGACTCGGGGTGGTGTACAACCGGTGTACAACCAACATTTTAGAACATGTCTTAATCATCACTTAATATCTGAATGGCATGTGCTTATAAAATATATTAAAATTTTGAAATCAAAAATTGTACTTTATTTTAAAAAGGGCCAGCCAAGTATGCAATGATGGACTCAAATTTCCATAATTATTCTCCATTTAAAAAGTTCAACAGGGGCACTAAAATCACACTTCCATAAAACTGAAAACATTTCCCTTACACTATGTCAGAGGTGACAGTGCAATTTTTCCAAATAGTACTATCCAGTTAACTCACTCACTTACTCACTCACTCTCTAAAGTTCTATCTCCAAAATAGATGAACACTATTATTTTTGTGCCCATTAGAGTTCCTTATCTTGCTTATTGAAAGTCAACTGGAAGATAGAGCACTATTACTATAGTGTCTGCCCTTAAATTCCTGTAGTATGATAAATTATGAATGAATGCTTTATTGGTTTAGAAACAGAAGAGTTATTTTCCTGCAATTTTATGTTCTGCAATTTTAAATGCCGCAATTTGCAGAGTAACATCTTTTCCTTTCCACTCGAATAAGCTAGCAGTGAAGGTATATCGATTTACTCTTTTGTTTGACATTCAGGATTTCTAAACCAGATGAACCCCCATTATAAATTACTTTTATAACCTTGCTTCTAAGAAAAAACAAAATTAAATATAGGTAGTCCTTGCTTACTGACTGCCTTATTTAGCAACTACTTGGAAATTACAGTAACTTGAAGAAAAATAGCTTTGCGACCAGTCCTTGCATTTACAACTGTTGCAGTATCCCATGATCATGTGACCACTATTTGCAAGCTTCACAACCAATTTTCAACCAGCAAAATTAATGGAGAACATGGAAGTGAAATTGCAATACCCGATCGATCACACGATGTCTTGTTTAGTAAAACCAGTGAGTGTCAGGCACGAAGAATCAGGATTATTCATAAAGTTGCAGCGTAGATGATTTAGTCCAACCTACAGAAAAGAATCTGGTCAACTAATGATCAGCACTAAATTAGTGCTAGGTAAGGATCAACAGAATTCAGGAAGGGCTGGACTTGGATCTCTTGTGGCAATGCAAGAATTTTAAACTGATGACATGTTTAACTCCACCTCCCAGATCTGCCTTTTCCTGTCCTACATTGTTCACAATCCCAAATGGAACTGGTATCATAAATCTGACACAGTCATATGGTTTTTCACTTACTGACTGTGGCATTTAGCAACAGAGTTGTTGGTCACAACTGTAATCGGTAAGCGAGGACTACTTGTAAGGGGAACAAAAGCTCACAAGACAAGTTGTTTATCTTTCAGAAATATGATTATTAGCACACATACATCCAGCAGGAAAGAAAGTTACACCGTATAAAGTGGCCACTATTTTGATTGATAGACGGCTTGCAAGGAAGTTATCTCACTTCAAGTTTTTTGCCTTCTAAAACGATCTGTATTTCTTTGGCATCCAAGGTCTCATAGGTTAATAAAGCTTCTGCTAAATTCTTGTGTTCTTTTGCATGGGCCTTCAAGATACTCTTTGCCCGTTCATATGATTCCTAGCACAAAAAGGTAAATTAAGAAAGATAATAACAAAACACTGGAAATAAAAAAAGCTAAGATTAACCACTAACATTATTTATAATTAATCTAAAAATGTTTGTAGCTAATTCAAGTACACTTCATAAAAATATTTCATGTCCCCTTGAAGTGTATTTCAGCACAATCAAGAAATACAAAGAATGAAATAAAAAGTATAAAGTATAAACATCCTCAAAAATAATTTTAAAAGCTAGCAGAGAAACATGTAAGTTCAATTATTATATCATTTTTGAACTTACATAAATAAAATTTCAAACTTTACTGATATAATTTATAAGCAATAAATTAAAAAGTAGCCACAATACATACTGCTTTAGATCTTCCATTCTGATTAATTTTTATAGTAAATCATATTAATACATTCACTAAAATTAAGGATCTAGAAAGTATCCACTTTTTGAATCAGAGAAGTAAATTTTTTACCTTTAAAAGAGTTCTTATTTCTTGTTCAATTGCAGATTGGGTTTCAGGGCTGAAATTTGTTGATTCTCTATAGGTCATAACACCGAGCTTATGGAAAAAGGAAATGATTTGAGAAAGAAAAGAAAATGCTTATTTATTTAACATTTTCAAAAAGTCAAATGCGACATAATTGTTAGATAATTTGATCACCAAGCATCTTGTACGAAGTATAATTTGTATAACAGAGTTGCAAGGGACCTTGGAGGTCTTCTAGTCCAACCCCCAGGAAATCCTACACCACTTCAGACAAATAGTCCATTCCAGTGCTGGAGCATTTACAACTTCTGGAGACTGTTCCACTGATTAATTGTTCTGACTGTCAGGAAATTTATCCTTTGTTCTAGACTGCTTCTCTCCTTGATTAGTTTCCACCCATTGCTTCTTGTCCTACCCTCAGGCGCTTTGGAGAATAGGTTGACTCCCTTTTCTTTGTGGCAGCCCCTGAAATATCAGAACACTGCTATCATGTCATCCCTAGCTCTTCTTTTCATCAGACTAGAGTAGGGGTGGGCAAACTTTTTGACTCGTGGGCCACAATGGTTTCTAAAATTTGACAGAGGGGCTGGGCCAGAATAGGAG
>JAEANM010017052.1:0-13076 GCA_017656035.1 Myanophis thanlyinensis
CACAGCTAATAGGGTAGGAGCCAACTACACATTAGGAAGGATGCCACTTCAAACATGACATTGCAAATCTGCAGTTTGCTTCTAACTGGCTCATGATATTGAGTGGAAGTGACCAATGAATAAGCATATAGGGAATTTCTGGCACATGCAATGCAGTCTTCTGTTATTATAGAAAAAAGACACCATGCTTTCTACTCCTTGAATCCCTTCATTCCACATGGATGATTAGAGGTTAATTTCTAGGGATGTGACCTGCAATTTGAACAGGATTGGTCCTCCACACCAAACAAGTTTCAATGTTTCAAGTTTCCTGTCACTAAAAAAGAAGCAAATTGATTCAAGCTCCAAGTATTCTTAGAAGTCTCTTTGACTCCAAGGAATTAAAAGTTGAAGAGATTATTATTGCACGATCCCTAGGGAACGGTTAGTATTATCTTGTATGAAGATCAAAGAGAGTTAGAATGTTTTCAACAATGCCAGGAGGTATCATAATGTGACAAATGGGAAAAACATAATTCATCATTATTATCTAAGATTTTCTACTTTTTGCTGTAGTTTTGAATAACTGATTTCTAAAACTACTGGGCTGATGCCTTTGTAATGGTGCATTGTAATTAATAAATACACTAATGGAAGCTTCATAGCACTATTAGGGTCTTTTAAAATTTACTGTGGGAAACCTTTCAATACCATTAAATACACCTTTGTCACACAATGAAATGTTCTTCATAATAGGCTCATTAACATTCATGGTGTAATTCAAACCCATCCATTAACAGCTGGCAAGTACAATTCTGAGCTGTCTTCTCTCTGCCTCCACCCCTCCCAAATACTTAGGAAGCTATTTTTCCCCCCTGGCTAAGGGCACATTGCCCAGTTCAGCCTGTGTAGAAATTAAATAATTTTTAATTAAATAATTTTTAATGATCCTCCTTAAAAATCCATCCTTGGGCATCCTTCTCCAAACTGCTTAGAAAATTTACTACCAGTTCTACTGAACCTGCTAGAACCTGCTGAATTTACCCTCTGTTCACAGTGTTTTACATCCTCTCTAAGAGGTCAGCATAGTCTGGGTCCTCAGTTTACTGACCTCGGAAAGATGAAAGGCTGAGTCAACCCTGAGCTGGTGAGATTCGAACTGCCAAACTGCAGGCAACCATCAGTCAGCAGAAGTAGCCTGTAGTATTGCATTCTAGTCACTGCACCAAAGATCCATTCCCATAATTTGAATAATGGGATAAATAAATTTAATAAATAAGCAAGGCTTTTGTGGCTGTTACGTTTTCATTTTGTGTAAGGGTTGAACTATCTGTTGGCTTGAAATATACATTTGTATCTGAGAATTATCTAGAAAGAGGAATGTAGGTTTTTCATATATGTACAGTATAAGAACTTTGGAGCAAATGAAGTCTGGTAGGGAGGCAACCTCTAGAAAAACATAATTTTGGGATAATCCTCCTGCCTCTGTCCAAATTGTTAGACCAATGATAGACAACTAACATACCACATACAAATATATTTCATGAAATAGCCAGTAATCAAAGTGTTACATAATTTCATATATAATAATCACATGCATTAATAACCATGATTGCAGATTCATTAGCCTGGCAAACCAAAACAGAATGCAAATGGCATATTTTATCATTTTAGGAAATGAGGAGTTATTATAATATATCTATAAATATTATTTATAATTACTCAAATGAAGTACAGAAATCATTTGCTCAGTTCAAACAAAAACCTTTTATTACAGCAATTAATTAATCATCTAATATATAACAAATAGGCCTACTTGAATAACTGTTTCTTGTTTTCATCTTGGCAGTTACATTATCAAAAGAGATTTGCCTAGTAAATTGACTTTCTGCTGGCAAGCCTTTATTTCCTGAAAAATAATAGGTAATCCTTTACTTGTTTACAAATGCAAATAGTATGTTTTCCTGTAAGCAAACTTTGTGCTGAGAAATATGTCACAAAATTCAGAGAAGAATGCAATCTATGCTAATATTTGTCTGCAAAGTGCAAACTCAGTTCTCCATTCCTGGATCAAATGTAAACTTGTATTTGTTATAAAATATTTTTCAAAGAGTCTGACCCAAATGGAAACTATATTTAATCAAGGCAGTATTTATTTTATTTTAGATTTGTAAGAAAAGAAGAATGGGACTACATTGGGAAGTTAGCTCTAGTGATACAACCAACAAGACATATATGGAAAAGGTACAGTAAAGTCTCCTTAAATTTGCACATAGTTTTTGGTGACTTATGAGCATGCCCATGTACTTTCTTAGCAATAGTACAGAAGGCATCTGCCATTGCCATCTTCTAGTATGTTTTTCAATTTCTACAGCTCTGATTTTCCTCAAAGGAATTCAATCCCAGTACTACCATGACCGAACTCTGTTTAGCTTCCTGGTTCAGAGTCAGATGTTGTCACCTATTTCCTTCCTCAGGTACAACCTGGATTGGTGACTTGGTGGTAGAAATATCAGAAAATAAACATTTGAGATTGAAGGAAAAGAAAAGTAAGATTCTGCTGCAGACATTACCATGTTTCATCCCAGAGTAGATGTTTGCAATGGGAGTGGGAGATCAGTTTTTGGATTAGGATTACTACTTTTCATCCAGTTTTGATGGACCAAAGTGACTTCAAATAGAAGATGTCTAGACTGTTTTGAATAATTCTGTTCTACAAATTCTGTTAAGAAGTGAGAATATATGCAGAACCATTTTTTTAAAAAATGTGCCACAGTCTTTAATAGAAATGACATTTAGGACTACAGCACAGATTGAAATGGCATACAAGACTTGGTAAATAAATAAAACATTCAAACCCTAAATTGCATCCACCTTGGATTCTTTTAATTTACATGTTACATCTTAGGTTTATTAAGAATTTTAATACTTGGTTTATGATGATATGAGATGCTAAGCTTAAAACCTCAATTATACTGTGTTACTGGGATAGCCATAGTAATAGCACTTAGACATATACTGCTTCAAAGTGTTTTACAGACTCTTTGGTTACAGAGTCAGTATATTGTCCCCAACAATCTGAGTCCTCATTTTTATTTTGGAAGGATGGAAGACTGAGTCAACCTTGAGCAAGTCAGGATCGAACTCCTAGCTGTGAGCATAGTTTCCCAGTAATACTGCATTTTAATCACTGTACCACCACAGCTTTTAAGGGTGATAGGTGATAAAGAGTGTTGTATGTATAATCAATAATGAAAATTTAAAGCTATATCATAGAAGCATGGATGTAGTTCATGTTTTGACCATGCCAAGAATTCATAGGAAATACAGAAGAAGTAGAAAATCAAGATAATAAAAAACTGATAAGTGGCAACAGAATTATAGTCTAGTTTGTCTGGAAAAATTGTACTTTCTGTGTCTTCTGATTATAATAGTACATTGACAGAGACTGAATTTGTATATCATCATCATCATCATCATCATCATCTAAGAAGTTGGATATATTGGATTTCCAGCCTATTTCCTGAGAAAAGAAGTGGTTTGCTGTTTTATATATGTCAAAGGAAGAGAAATAAAATAGATTGAAAGAATAGTGCAATGTTTTGCTAATGATTTTGATATTAATCTTGGTGTACGACAAGTTTATTCATAGTTCACTACAATGGCACCAACTACCAGTGATTTTTCTTCCATTGCTGGGTATAATATTAGACATAATATATCTTGATAGCAGTAAAGTATTAAAATGACTATTGGAAAATTAAAATGACTATTGGAAAATTATTTAAGTGTTGAATGGATGGTATTTTGTTTAGCTCAAAAATCACTTCAACAAATGTTCATCAGTAGTTTCTCACCAAACTAAGATGTGGGATATCATAAAGTTCAGCTGTGACTCTAGGGCATTAAAATGTTTTTATTAATTACTAAACTAGCTAATATCTACCACCTAAAGAAAATTAAAAAAGATTTTGATTGATTCGGTAAAGATGCTGAATATCTTGAGGAGCTTTATCAAATATTGCTTTTTGATTTGAAAAATGGCATCTCATATGGAAAGCACTGCCATTTTTCAAAAGATACTTCCTTGTGAATTGGAGATTATTGATGAACTTCCAGAGGGATAGCTGAAGAGTCATTTTAATAACTTCAACAGAACAAGAGAGTTGGAAGGGACCTTATAGTCTTCTAGTCCAAACTCTGTTCAAGCAGGAAACCCCAAACCATTTCAGACAAATAATTGTCCAATTTCTTTTTAGAAACCTCCAGTGTTGGAACAACCACAACTTCTGGAGGCAAATCATTCCACTGATTAATTGTTCTAACTGTTAGGAAATTTCTCCTTAATTTTAAATTGCTTCCTGTCCTGTCTTTAGGTGCTTTGGAAACTAGGTTCACTCCCCTTTCTTTGTGACAGTCTCTTAGATATCGGAACATTGCATTCATGTTGTCCTTAAGCATAACTGATGTTTCTATTAAGAAACAATATAACTATATCATTATTTGATGGGTGGAGAAAGGTGTCAGAAGTGTTGTGTGACAGAAGAGTGTCAGCAAGAATCAAAAGAAAGGTGTACAAGACAGTAGTGAGACCAGCTATGCTGTATGGGTTAGAGACTATAGCAGTGAGGAAAAGACAAGAGGCAGAGATGGAGGTAGCAGAGATGAGGATGTTGAGGTTCTCTTTAGGAATGACCAGGATGGACAGGATTAGGAATGAGCACATCAGAGGGACAGCTCAGGTCGGCTGTTTTGGGAACAAGGTCAGAGATGCCAGATTGAGATGGTTTGGACATGTGCAGAGGAGGGATAGTGGCCATATTAGTAGAAGGAAGTTGGAAATGGAGCTGCCAGGCAAGAGGTCAAGCAGAAGGCCAAAGAGGAGATATACGGATGTGTTAAAAGAAGACATGATTGGGGTGAGAGTGGAGGATGCTGAGGGTAGAGTTGGTGGAGACAGTTGATTCGCTGTGGCAACCCCTAATGGGAACAGCCGAATGAAGAAGAAGAAAATAACTGTATCATTATTTATTCAAACCAGATCCTGGTTGTGAGAACATGGGGATGGCAGAGAGAGCCCAAGGGGAACTATACTTTTTAAATATCTCTGATTGGGCTGCCATACTAAGTTATTTAATTTATTCAACCACATCACATCATAAGTCCCCAACAATTTTTGGATTGAATGCCATATTTGGAATTTTAAGGCACATTTGGAATTTTAAAATTCTTGCAAAGTGGTGATCCTGATTATATATTACTACCTGAAATTTGAGATATCATTTTGGGTAGGCATGTAGCTGTTGAGATGGGAATGATTTTTAAACAGTTTACCAGAGCCTTATTGTTTTAACAATTAAAATGGCAATTCCATTAAATACTGCTATTTTTTAACTTTCTCTCTCTCCAAACTGTTAGAAACATTTTGAAATACCCTTTAAGTCATGAACTTCGTTTAAAAACCTCACATATACAGTAGGTAAACTTATTCTTAGCAATGTTTTGTGGCAAAAAGTTGGACATTGTATTGCTGAATGTATTTGAAATTGCTGGATGATGCCAACTTAAACATAGCATTAATAGAAATGACAGACTGAAAATCTCTGTATTTTTTTGTTAGTTTGTTTGCTATTCTTGTGAATTTGACTCTTTAATTTTATATAGTTGAGCATCCACAGTTGGTTTCAGTAAAAGTTCCTTGTCCTTTGCTCATCATCTCTTCAACTCTTGACTACTTGAAAACAAATGAAAGGTCTAAAATTAGAGCTATCAAATTAGAGCTATCAATACTCACTTGCAAAAGTGTGCTGAAAACAAGAGTGTCTACTTAAAGAAGCAACTGCATTGGATTACATAGATGTGTATGTACATATTGTGCAGTGTATATATATACTGTACATGCAAGTTTCATTTTGCTTTGTTACCATTTTTAAACGCTGCAATTTATAACTATTTTCCTTCTAGATGTTCACTGAAACATTAATGAGTTTATTTTAGGCAAACTATCTTGCAAAGCTGATTAGCTAAGATATTATTCAGATGACCACTGACTAGGAGGAGGAGATAAAGCTACAAAGGATATACTTGAAAAAATGACATAGGTCATAGATTGCCATATGAAAATTTAGTAGTAAATTATTATTTAATAATTATTATTATTGTAATTTCAATAGAATACAATGTATCTCAGAAAGATGGGGAAATTGGACAAAGGTAATCTGTGTCTGCTCAGGCTGCTGCTTCAAATGTTACTTCAAGGTCCCTATTTTCTTCTTCTTCTAATGTCTCCATCTTTAAGTCAGACTGGCCAGCCCTTCAAACATTGGGCACCTTCAGATAAGAATTGGCTTTGATAGCCCTTCAAATGGAAAACTAGGAAATCTCATAATTAAGTCACAGTATATTTTGAGCTGGCCTAATTTCCACATTTGATTACTACAAAAGAAGCAGTGTGATTAGACCAGAATAGTTACGGATTCTAACTAGGAAGGATAGTTGTCCTGGCCTTTCTGTGATATATTTTCTTTTATGCTTTTAATAGCGAAACCAGTAATGGATAAAAGTCCAGGCCAGATAGCAAGTGAACAATTTTTTCACTCTTTGGATGTTCCAGAGAGCAGAAAGCTATGACCCTCACAATCTGTGAAGGTCCTTCATAGCTTATTTATTCTTTCATTGTTAAATTTCTAGGCTTCCCAACTCCAATAACTCTGGGCATTTTCACAATATTTCTAATATCTCTTCTCTACTGGGACATAAATTTTAGGATGTTTTGATTATTATTTGTTTGTTTGTTTGTTTAAATTTATATACCACCTCTCTCCCGAGAAGGGACTCGGGACGGTGTACAACCATCTAAAAACAAAACAATAAATTAATCGCCATTAAAAACAGATTTAAAATAAAATTAAGTGGTTGATTTAAAAATATAAACAATTATAAATTTAAAATTTAAAAATTTAAAACCAATTTCAATCCCAAAGTTAATGCTAGGCCAGACCAACCTGTTGGAACAAATAGGTCTTTAGTGCGTGCCGGAAGGTCCGCAGGTCTGTGATGGTCCGGATCTCTGGGGGCAATTTGTTCCAAAGGGAAGGTGCCCCCACAGAGAAGGCTCGAACCTTCAGGGCTGCCAGACAACAACGTCCAGGCAATGGAACCCCAAGGAGGCCTGCCCTGTGGGAACGTACTGGCCGGCAGGAGGCTGATGGTGGCAACAGGCGGTTCCATAAGTACCCGGGTCCCAAGCCATGGAGCGCTTTAAAGGTAAGAACCAACATCTTGATTATGCTAATCCACATTTATTCTTGCTTTGGTTTATGTCAGAATAGTCATCTCCTATTTGGAGATAGATTTTTTTTTTTTATGTTGAAGGCAATGTTAAGGCTTAGCACTTCTTCTTTTTGCTTGGTTCCTATTTGTTTCCTAGTTGTATAAGAAGCCTTCTGCTGCAGTTTTCAGGGTTTTGATTCTCAAAGTGAGATGATCATTGCTGACCTTCAGGTTCACTTGTGCTGGACATATAGGTTGTAATTGTCCATTTTTAATCTGCTCATTTGCATCTGCATTTGCTCATGCCAACTCTTTCTCTTGCTTTGTTTCTTCATTATAACACATTTCAACCATATTGAATCTGCAATGACTTTTTAAAAAATCACTATTTGTCTTTGCTCTCATATTCTGTGTAATTTCAGTGTTATAGAGTTGTATGGTTTTACCATACTATAATGAACTCATTCCATATTCAGCAGCAGATCTATGGCATTGGTTTATGAAATGTGTTTGGCCCATTCCTCATAGCCATCTTTGGTTTTGTTGGCATGTTGTGGCAATATTCAAGCCCAAGATTGTTCCTTTGTGTTCAAATAAGGGTTGCCTGGCAACTGTGATCTTTGATACTTAGCCTGGTAAAACAATCACAAATGATTTATCTGTAATTTCATTTGTCACTCCCTTTTCTCTCCATTTGGCTCTTCTATAGCAGCCCAAAAGCAGATGACAATATTTGCCTTCAAGTAAGCTTGTGACTAAATAACTTTCTATATAGGTCAACATTTCCTAATGTATTGTCAATCATATCAACCACTGGTGTATGCCATATGGGGATGGTGAAACCAGTGATTCAACACATCTGGAAACCATTAGATTAGAAAAAGCTAGAATAATTCTTTTGAGTTACACATCTGCTTTGCAAAGCTAACTATTGCATTTACTATTGCTGTCTCTCTAGGGAGTATGTAGCACACCTCAAAACAACAGTTCCTGGAGTGGCCTGAATGAGAAGTCACATATTGTAAGGAGGGCATGCAAACCTGCTACATGCACACAAGCCAATTACACTGCTGACACAGAAGGCTGCTGCATGATTGTGGCACTTTAGCCAAGCTAAGCTGGAATGTGTCAGACTTTCAATATCTCTTATTCTATAATTTCTTCTTTCATAAACTAGCAAAAATATGGATAAGATACAAATGTGGATTATTTCGTGTGGGGAGGGCTGTCATAGAAACAAGAAGCTCTAACAGTTGTCACTGATTGCTTATTTACTGTCCCACTTCAGTCTTTCTGCAATGGGTCTCTGGTGAACAAAGTGTACTGACCCAAAGGATGCAACCCAATTATTAGGCAACATTTGTGAAGATACTAATGAATATTTTCTGACTAAAACTGTTCTCATGAGATTTTCTGTCCTAGTTCTGGACCAAAAAAATTCAGTGAAATGTTTTAGTTTTGGGATGCCGACTCTCACAACAAACCCTTCTGATTAACAGTGTGAATGGCAAAGGAGAGCTTGTACTTCAAGAATATAGAATGATGCCACTCTAAATATCTAAAATGTTCATTTATGCTAAGTTTTAAACATTTTTGGAGCATGATGAATCTTAATAAGAATCTCAGGCAGTGAGAGATACACCAGAATAAACATCAAAAACTGTGATATAAAGTGAAGAATAATGTGAAGGATTCAGGATAGATCTATAGAATAAAAAATGAACCAATTTAATCAAGTTGTTAATATATCAGTTTCATTAAATGTTTTAATATGACATGTTAATGGGAATAATAGAATGGAGTAACCAGCCAAGAAAAAACATTTCCATTTTCAAATGTTACTTTCTTTTACTTGATTAGTAGTCTCTTGAGTGCTTGGGATATTAGGCAAATATTTTAAGCTTTTCTGTTGTTTGCAAAACAGATCATGGTAGATTGATATAAATGACTTTAAACAATCTGTGGAAGTATATCCATCTTCTTAAGTCTGAACCCAATTCTGAAATATATATGCCAAGTTAGTCAAACTGTAACATCAAGAGCCAATTTCATTTTGACAAAAGCTCCAAAGAACAATGTATGATCTTCACTTTGTTTTTGATTGGTTCTGTTGTGCACAATTAAGAAGAAGTTAGTGTGAAGGGCAGCTGCACCAGTGGTGGAATTCATTTCTTTTTACTACCGGTTCTGGGGGCGTGGCTTGGTGGGCGTGGCTGGCGAGGTCATGTGACTGGGTGAGCAGTTTCTGTAAGCAGGGCAATAAAGATTAGGCTAGAAACAACACCAGAATGTTTTTTTCCCTGCCTTCTTTACAGGATTAAAGTGAAAAGTAGAAAAAAAAACAAAAGGAGATTTCTTCTAACAACCAATTCCCCGAACTGCTTAGAAAATTTACTACTGGTTCTAGCGAACCTGCTAGAAGAACCTGCTGAATTTCAGCTGTGAGCTGCACTAAATATGGGGTGTTTAATTAATGTTTAGAGGAAATCTTTTTATATTACTGTACATGTTCTTTAACATTTAATTTCACATTGCCTTAATATCATGTAGCTTGCTCATGTGGTTACATCCAATAGATGATTTGTGTTGAAGATTATAATAAAACTTAAAATCCAACTCTTGAGAATGTTGATTTTTAGATTGTATATACTATTCAATTTTATCGTGTTTACAGTCTCTTTGATTCCCAACATACAACTCTCCTTAAGCAGTTCCCTCTGTTCAAACTGAGCTTTTTACTACCCAGTTGGTACTGTACTATGAAGGAAAATATATTGGTTTTCAGCAGTACTAGCCTAGGGCGTCTTATAAATTGAGCAGCTAAGAGGGAAAGGAACAAGGTAAGGGAAGAAAGAGGAAAATATCCTTCTCTCTAATTTTCAGTTTCCAAGATTCATGGTGCTCGTCAACAGCTATTTCCAGGTTTTAATTTAGATCTTCCTAATCCTTCTGCTTCCAACACTCTCTGTTGTCTATTATTATGGTGTAAAAATGACCTATGTTGATATAGAATTGAGTGGGCACTTTGTATTACCAGCTCTGAAGTTTGCCTGGGTCCTTTATTTCAAATAATAAAAGCGTATTTCACAGCAAGATGGTTTCTTAAAAGGTTTCAACGGACAATTTGTGTAAAGAGGGGAGGTGAGCTTGCTATTTTTATCAAAGGCAAAAAGTTGGTTTTCTCAAATGAATTCTACAAAGCTAATGGGATGATGCATCTGAGACAGTCTCGTGATGGAAAGCTTGGAGAATAGGGATCCAAACTTTTGTGCCTGTGGTGCTATTGACATGGCTATCCAAATATAGAAATTGCTGTTTTCAGCATGAATTTGTATCCAAATTCATGCTGCATTTCATTTAATCTGTGAGCATCCCCTATAGAAGGACTCTTGGAAAAGGAATTCCCATTTCTAATAAGTCAATACTGAGGTTCATGTGACTATGTACCTTTTGAGACAGAAACTGGATGAGTTTGCAAATAAAGAGATGCAAACTATAGTTGGGAAATAATTACTGTAGTTATTTTCTCATGAAACAATTTAGTAGATTAGTGTCCCCCAACTTGATGTCTTCTATAGTTGTTTAAACAACATCCACTCCTCCACAACGTCTATGGTGTATGTTCACTTAGAATCTTCAATCTGTTGCTACCAATTTGGGGATGTCTATAGGAGATGAATATGTGTATGAATGCAATAACATAAATGTTCCACTGAACATTCTAGTAATTGTAGGGAAAAGACAGGATAATTGCCATTTTTAGTGGCTGAGGGATTCCTTACATAAATATGAGTGTACCTGAGAGCAGGAATCTGATGTGAGCAAAATATTAGTGAAGTAGTTGCTTTTATAACTATAATAGGAGAATATTAAGAGGAAATGCATTATAGAAACAGGGAAAGCCTTGTACCTACTAAGTTATATCCAAGCTAGAGGATAGTACTCACATTTTTGTTGTGTGAGTGTGTGCCTGAGAAAAAAGGAATAAAGTAGTGGTCTCAAATTAGCAATATTTTAGTACAAAGAGTAAACAGAGTAGTAAACAAAAATAGGACCCAGAATAAGACCTTCACTTTTTATGGACATCTCTTTGCCCCCTTATAATCAGTTGATCATGAGGTGCTGAAGAGTCACTGTCATTAAATTTGGGCCTGTGATACCAATGGGCTCCAACAACATGAAATTTAATGAGGAAAAAAGCAAGATTTTATATCTAGGCAGCAAAAACCAAAGGTACAAGTACAGATTAGACAAAACCTGGCTCAAAAACAGTAACTGTGAGAGTTCTAGTGTACAATCACTTAAATATGAGCTGGAAGTATGCAGCAGCAGCCCAAAAAGCTAATACAACCGTTAGTCATATAAACAGATGCATAGAATCAAAATCACATGAAGTATTAGTACCAGTTTATAAATCCTTAGTAAGACCACACCTGAAATACTGTATCCAGTTTTGGTCACCATATGACAAAAAAGATGGTAAGACTTTGAAAAAAAAAAGTGCAGAGAAGAGCAACAATGATGATTAGGGGACTGGAGGCTAAAACATATAAAGAATGGTTGCAGAAATTGGGTATGGCCAGTCTAGAGAAAAAGAAAGACTAGGGGTGACATGATAGGAGTATTCCAGTATTTAAGAGGCTGCCAAAAAGAAGAGGGGTCAACTTATTTTCCAAAGCACCAGAAAGAAAAACAATGGATGGAAACTAATCAAGGAGAGAAGCAATTTGGAATTATGGAGAAACTTCCTAACAGTGAAGACAATTAGCCTAATTGTCTGAGCTTGCCATCAGAAGTTGTGTATGCTTCACCACTGGATGTTTTTAAGAAGAGAACAACCACCAATTTGAAATGGTATAGGGCAGTGTTTCCCAACCTCCACAAATTTAAGAGGCTGGGGAATTCTGGGAGTTGAAGTCCACGCCTCTTTAATTTGTGGAGGTTGGGAAACACTGGTATAGGATCTCCTCTTTGAGCGTTTGGACTAGAAGATCTCCAAGATTCCTTTCATTTCTAGTCCGATTGAAAGCAGTGAAAAGAGATGCAAAACAAAACTCGTTTTGATTTGAACAATTCCAGAGATTAAAGGAAAACTGTTGTCTCTAAGTACCCATATGGAAATATGCACATGTGAAGTTTTGGTCAGATTGACTTGAATATAAAGGTTTCTTTTTTTTTTAAGCTGTGGGGCATATTTAATTTTTCTTATTCATTGCAACCTGCCCTCCTAAAGTTTACATGTGGCATAAACAATAAATTACAGAAAAGTTCAAAAGTGTATCTAAACCTTGCATCTAATCCTCTCCTGCTCAGAAGCATTTGATTATTGTTTGTTCAGAATAAGCACTGACAATATAATTTTAAGAGCAAGAATGGCTTCTAATCCCAATTGGCATTTCAGGGAAATAAAAATACCCAGTTCACCTCAGATTGATTTAGATCACATATGTAATCCTCTGTTTGATCCTAGGCCTGGTTCACAATCTCAATTTAGCCATCAAGCTATGTCTCCCACTGACTGACTTGAGAAATCAATACATCAATACTGTATGTTTGGGGGAGGTTAAAGGTCTAATATTATAGACCAATAGGGACCTACATTTTTGCACTGGGTATATTTATTATTGTCTTGGTTTTTTTTTTAAATAAAGGAAAGACATTTCTTAGAACTGGGTTAAGTTTTCAGATATTATTGATGTTTCTGAAGGAAATTTGCCAAGGATGCCAAGTTTGCCAAGATGGCGCCACTGAGACAGGCAGCCGTCGCGGCTGCTCCGACCCTAATCCTATAGATACCCCTTTAGATACCCCTGGAACCCCTAAAA